>WEIV01024727.1:198257-221767 GCA_013390005.1 Calyptomena viridis
GTTGGGGGAAGGTGAAGGATCTTAAAAGGGAGGGGTGGGGGGGGGAGAAAGGTGTCTGTAACAACTATCAAACTGCTCACCCTTAAACTCTTAAGCTCTGATTTTAGTAGTAGTAGTAGTTGTAGTAGTAGAAAATCCTTAACATTCTAAGTCAGAGCCTGTTTTGCTTGTGTGAAGTAGTTAATAAACAGTTGCTTGTAATCCTTATCACAAAAGTCGAGGGTTTTTTTCCCTTCTCTGAGAAATTTTAGATCTATGTGTGGGCTCTTGGCTTTTAGCCAGAGTCAAACCATGACACTGGGAAAAGAGACTGACCCTCTCCTGGCTACATCCCCTTTTCAGGGAGTTGTAGAGAGCAATAAGGTCTTCTCTGAGCCTCCTTTTCTCCAGGCTGAGCCCCCCCAGCTGCTCCTCATCAGACTTGTGCTCCAATTGCATTCCTTTTCTAGACAAGCTCCAGCCCCACAATGTCTTTCTGACCCCAGGATTTGAGGTGCAGCCTCACCAGTGCCAATCTCAGGGGGACAGTCACTTCTCTAACTTGTTGTTCTTGCTTATAAAGCAGATGTGTGACAAAATGCCTCGTGCAGACCCACAGGGTGCCTGGGAGGAGAGGAAGAGAAGATTTAAAGTCTCTGTTGGTAATGCATGATATTCGCTCTGGGCCTGTCAAACTATTTCTTTAGGTAGCTTGGATTTATACTCTTATGTGGAAAAAAATAAATCTTTTCTCTTCCATGCTGTTGTAATTCTGCCTTCAGAACTTGAACTTTCTTGGTTTTTTCAAGTAGAATTGTATTTTGGAGGGGGTTTTTTTGCTATCTTTTCTCTTTCAAGGTGTATATATTGCTACAGTGGAGATCTAGACTGTCTAGAGATCAAATTATGTCCATAATGTTTGTGGGAGTCTGTGTCCTCTTGCTCCATGTTATTTATCATTCTGAACTACAATTACCTGACAGGAGGTTGTAACCAGGTGGGGTGAGTCTATTCTCCCAGGTAACAAATGATAGGCCAGAGGAAATGGAAAATGTATTTTAGGAAACATTTCTCACTGAAAAGATTGTTAAGCGTTGGAACAGGCTGCCCAGAGCAGTGGTGGAGTCACCATCTCTGGATGGATTTAAAAAACATGTAGATGTGACACTTGGGGACAGGGTTTAGTGGTGGAATTGGCAGTGCTGGATTAGTGGTTGGACTTAATTACTTTAATGATTTTTTTCTAACCCAAATGATTTTTTGATACTATGATTTTTAAATGAGGCCTTTGGTGTATAATCTAAGCTCCTGATTGTTAAAAAGTTTATAACTGAAGTTAATCTGGGAACTGAGTCCTTTTAGCTATGTCCTTTAATCTAGCAGCATTGGAAATGGAGTAGGAAAATGAGATCTTAGAATGAAATTAGGAAGGAGAGGGCTCTTGATTGAATGTTAAGGCATCTGAAAATAATGTTTTGTCATCTCATAGTCTGTGCAGCCTCTGACATGTTTCAGGAATGAATTAATCACCTGACCATTTTGTACCTCAGTTCTCTACTCTTTACTTTGTTTATTAATATTTTTGACATCTGTGAAAAAAATCCTGTATGTAGATTTAGGGGTGAGAGGTGTGAAGAAGAGGAAAACAAAAAGGGGTGCAGGGAAGCCTTTATGTCACTGCTCTGAGCTTTATCCTTCAAATTGCTTCTGCAAGCACTTAATCATGAGTACTAATTATATATAGGATATATAAAATATACTCTCTCTCTATATAGTTATAGTATAATAATGTTTGTGTAAAGTCTCTGTCAAAAGAAACAACTTCTACTTGTGGACTTACAGGTTTATTAATTTTATGATATTCATATTATCCATATAATTAATATTATTATATCAGTAGATCACTTGTTGACCTTGGGCACTGTCTGCAGAGCTGGGTAAATACATGGCCACTGAAGGAGCTGAGCACTGTTGACTCTGAAATCTTCCCTGCTACTATCCAGGGATTTTTCTGTGGAAGGGTTAAAAGTTTTGTGTCAACAAGAGAGCTGGCTCACTCCTTCCCCTGGATGCAAAACAAGTGGAAATTTTCCCTGTTGAAATCTGTGGTGAGTGTGTGTGTCTCACATCAGGTTTTCTAAGGACACATAAAGTGTGGGGAAAAATCATCAGCTGGGTTTTGTTATAGATGCAAAATATTTAGAGCAAGGAGGAAAGAACAGACCATTTAGGCTGGTTCCTTACACAAGCTTGCCATAGAAAATTGTTTATTCTGGCTGCAGTTTACTGTCCAGCTCTTGTTAACAAATTCTAGGCTGGGAGGTGAGATTTAATGCTTTAAAGGGCATGTGATTTTGGAGACGAGGAGCTGAAAAACACCTGCTTGCAGCATATGTTGCAGACTTGTTTAAGGCGTATAGTTTTCCCTTTCTCTAAAATATCTGTCCTGAATTTTTATAAATGGATCACAATCTATAGATGAAAAGCACCAATTACCCGAAGAAAAAGATCACACAGATCATTTTATGAAACCAAGCAAAGAGGTTTCTGGTATTTAAGGTCTCATCCAAATTGCTCTAAGTGCAGGATGCAACCTAAATCATTGCCCTGGCTTTCCACCAACACTGTAAATACCATGTCTCATTGATATTTGTGAGTGACACTCAGAGCTGATGGAGGCTTGTTTTTTTTAGCTTAGCAACAAGCAGTGACTGGCAAATTCCTCAGCTCTTCAAAATCAATGCCACTTTTCTGGATCATTTCCTCATCTTCACGATCATCTGTCAGAACAGTAAATTGTCAATGTGTTCCCAGGGACAGTGTGGGGTCTTGTTGCAAGCTTTGATGGTTAGAGGATGAATGTAACCTTTTCAAAGTCAAATATGTTGTGGTTTTGGATCCGTGGCAAGCATTAGCTTGCTTTTGACACTGTTAATCGGGATGCTTTTTATACTCCATTAAGCTTTTCCTTTTGCATGCAAAATACCACCGTGAGGACACTCCTGGTTGACTCACACACCACTAATACATGTTTGGTGTTATTGCCATCGATTGTTGTAATACCTGTGAACCCTCAGCATGGATTGTGATCCTGCTGTGTGAGCCCAGAATTAAAAATACCCTTGGGAAGAGTGTGGTGATAAAAAGCAGAGAAGGGGCACTGCTGAGTGGGTGAGCACAGGGAAAATGAGGAAAATAACATTGCAAATGGGATAGGGCTGACAATAGCTACCTGAGATTAGCATTGTGGGGGCTTTTAGTGGGAATTGGAAAGAAAAAAGTTATGTCTACAGGTTTATGAGCAACTTTGGGAGAGCCAGAATTGCCAGTGGATATCCTTGGGACCACCCCAGGCAACGAGGATGCTGGAGTCTGTTGGAAGGTAAAGTTGAAATTTGAAAACCCAGTTTGCTAATTAAAGGTATCAGCTGCTACTGCATCATTCAACAAGTTCATTAAGCATAATCAGGGGAAGGATGCTTGATTAGAACCATCTTGCTGCAGAGAAGTCAGATGCAAGGCAAAAGCAGAGGGCTGTACCTCGAGACAGCTGCTTGCTCCTAAAGTAGAGAGAAAAATAACATCAGTTCTTCTGAGCTTCTAAAACTAAAGTCCTTTGCTTTTGCTTAGATGGCTCTGAAGTATAATTTCAGATTATTTGGTTTTTTAAACACCCTATTCCTGCCTATCTCTATACAAAACTTCCCACTTAAACTACTTTTGCCTGCTCTGCCTTTCTTATTTCTTGATACTGGAGGAGACAAGTGACTGGTGTTTGATAGAGTGAGAAGGATCCTGCAAAAAAAGGAGAAGATGGTGTCAGTTTGAATAAAGTAATAGGCCAGCAAATAAAGAAAATTATGTTTCTAATCACTGTGAGCAAAGCAAGGCTTGTCCCAGTCAGGGAAGAGGCTTTTGAAATTATTGAGAAACAAGAAGGAAGAAGCTGAGTTACAGCTTTTGCTCTGTGCAAATTAAAAAGAAGGTGGAAGTGCTAGAATTGTTATATAGAAAAGGACAACAAAACTAAATCAGGTTGGAAGTGAGAAAGAAGGCATTTTTGAGATGGGAGGATGATGCTGCACAAAATGACTGAGAAAAAGCAATTCTGAGGGGTGGACTAAAGGAGATTTAGCTTTACTAGGTTTCAAATTAAGATCAGACAACCTTGTAGAGAAGAAAAGATACTTCATCATCTGTTTCTTGAGCAGATATCAGTGAGTTTAGTGAGCCAGTAAAGTACCTTCCTGGTGGGGCACAGAGAGTGATTCAGTAAAGGTTTGGGTCAAGCCCACAAATTCCCCATGTTTGGGTTTAGATCCTGTTCAACTCACAAACAAGTAATAATTTGTTTCTGGAATTCTGAAGTTTATTTCAGCTTCAAATATCTCTGTCACCACTTCTTTGGAGATTTTCAGTGCTCACTGCTGGCTTTAATTGTTGTGTTATCTCTTCATAACTCTGTTGCAGATCATGGCCAGTACCAACGTGTCCCACTGGGTGGGTGTTGTCACCAGTCACACCTTTCATTACATTTTCTACAAATCCTGGGTTGTCTCTTTGCTGCTTTGCTTCTTTAGGCTGCCTCTGTCTTTGTGGTCTGTCTGTGCTTTGGATGGATAAGCCCCTTTCAACAGAAGGACTCGACAAGGATTAAAATGCTGTTGAACAGGTACAGAATCCTCAGAAAACAGAAGCTTTCTCACAAAGGCTCTTCCTTTTCCAGGAAACTGTCCTAGAACCATCTTTTCCCAAAATTTACTTGCTGTTTAGGCTGGAGGCTCCAGCATTTGGATAATGTGACTCTCTTATAACAGACACAGGTGAGTTCAGCCAATACTCAATGTAACCTGTACTCACATCAGTGCAGTGAGACTCTCTGTGTGCTCTCAAATGTTTCAAAAGGGACAAGAAATTTGTTAGGTTTGCAGACAGAATTGCAAGGGGGCTGGGGAGAAAATCTGTCTTCCTATACTGTCCACATGCTGACCATCTGAGCCTTTACAGCTTGTGATTTTGGCCTCCTTTGATGTGGTGTTATAATGGATGAGGCTACCAGGGAGGATCCAGGTATTCCGTGTTCCTGGGAACCTCATCATCTGGGGAGGATTTATGGCTCTTGGATGACTTGAGATTGGGGATCTGAAGACAAACTAATCCATTCAAAGGAAAAAAAAGGATAACTCAAGATGTTGATGAGGTTGTGCTCTCACTCTCAAGGTAATTCCTCAAGGAAAATTTGTAGGGACCATATTAACTCTGGGAAGTTCAGCTGATAATCTGCATAGGCTGGTCCTCTTTTTTATAGGGTAGAGCATGTTTTATAAATGCAGCTTTACAAATTAAATGTGCCATTTGATGTATACAAGCAGTCAGAGTCGTGCTTCTAACAATGGAACATTATCTCAGAAGTTAAAATCATTGCACCATTCAGCTGCAGGGACAGAAAAAACCCCACAGTTCAGTAACTGAGAAGCAGCAGCTTTGCAAACTCATAGGAGAAAATTCCAGCCTTCACTTGGAAAGTGTGCTGACTTCCTTGAACTGAGGTGCACAATGTGAATTTCAATCTTCTACCATGTTTCTCACCAGGGAACAAAGTAGTGAATATTCTAGTGGTCTTTACTTTCTTTTTGGCTTGATGTTATAATTGTAATTGAGGAAGACCAATGTCTTCTGTTTGTTTTTACCTTCTGTTGGGTAGCAGAAAGTTGTTTCACTGAGTTCCCTTTTTGATGCCAAGTTGGTCAGGATGATCTTGTATCATGTGGATCTGAATTATATTGGGGAAAACAATTTCATTTTGAAAACTGACGGATTTTAGCTGCCTGAATCTACATTATTTATAGATTAGGAGTGCACTCTGAAAGTGGCTCTCCCAGTTCTCCATGGTTACCATGATGTGTTTCACATCATGAAGCAATGTCAGAGGAAATCAGCTGAATTCCTTTTGGGTGCAAATTAACTGGAAGACACATTTCTGACAAACATGTAAAATGCCAGTGGACAATAGGATGGGATAGTTCAAAACAAAACCTTCTGAAAAGTGCACAGTGTGGACACTGACTCTCCAACACTAATTATTTTGCTCAACAAAGCTGCTCCAGGGCTGCAGGATTTGGTAGACACAGACTGCAGAGCAAACATGTCAAGAGAGATACTGGCAATTAAATTAGAAACAAAGCCCTGAAATGCTGTGGTTATAAAAGAATACCTGACTTCAAAACTTCAGACAGCTCTTCAGAAAGTGAATGTGGGATTAACCTGAACTTCTCGTGTTGGCTTTGAAAATCAGCTTGGACTTGATTAATCTTCTTCTGAACTGAATTCCTGTCACCAGTCCAGAGGGGAAAAAAAAAAAAAAAAAAAAAGAAGAAAATTAGAGCTTTCACCGAAGATGAAAGCACCCAGAAACATCTCTGTTCTGCTTTCAAAGGGAGTATTTCAGAAGCAGGGGGCTGATTTCTTGCTCAGAGTATCACAGGTAAGTGACAGGGAGGAGCGGGGAGTGCTTTGCTTGGAGGTCACGAGTTATTCCTGAGTGAATTAACTAAATTACACAGCTGCCACTTTTTACACTTTTCAAGCCTGAGAGTCGCCCTCGTTCCTCTTGTGACATCTGACAGCACGAGCCCACTGCCTCTCTCCAAGGAAAAAAGAGGAATTCCAGTTCTTTCAGCATGTGGCCTGCCTTTGGGAGGCACAGGGGCTGAGTGCCACTTGTAAGTGATGGTACTTCAGACAGTCCAAGTGCTCGCCCTTTACACTGACAAGGAGAAAGCTCGCTCAGCTTGTTCAGCTGCTCAAGCACCTTTCAGAAATTCTCATCTGCCACGTGGCTGATGGTTGTGAGGTGGGCCTTTCTCTGTCTGCAAACAGCACTGAGAGCAAAGGTAGAAATCCTTGGCACACCCAGTGTAAGAACTCCTTCACAGGAGATTCCACAGCCCTTAACAGCCTAAAAAACTAATGCTGTGCTGTGGGTCATCTGGATGAGAAAGGAGGTATTGAATAGACATGGTCTGACTAATTACTTTTTTCTTAACAGGGTTGCTCAGATGGCTTAAATTATCTTTTTCACCTTTATCATCACTTTTATAATTGATAAAAATAATGAGGAATTTCTTTTTAGTATGATCTTTGCTCAAATTTCTTTTATTTCCATGAAAATTGGGCAAATCGCTTTGAAACCCATAGCTACGGGATACAGTGTCACTAATTCCTTTTGTAAGAGTCACATTCAATTAAATCGTGAGTCTTCAGCAACTTTGTGTCTGCAGCTTATTTCCCTCAAGCCCCATCCATGGTCCTGTTAATCTTTTTATGGTATTACTGATGTCTGAAAGTCAAATTGTACTTTTGAACAGACAAAAACCTGATCTAAATGCACTTATTGCTTCAGCTGCCAGCTAAGGAAAAAGTAAGAGGAGAAGTCTGCTTTAGAAACATTAAAGCATTCTGATTTTAACAGTTTGATTGAGGAAAAGAGAGAAACAAGTTGTGAAATACTGAGATCTGTTAGAACTGTGTTTGGATATTGATTGAAAACATGTGCAGCTCAAAAAATCTTAATGTTTCTTATGCACTGTCACAGCTTCTGTGCTATGGGACATTTGATAAGGCAGAGTCACTTCTGAGCAGGTGACTGTGATGTGTTCTGTGCTTTACAGTGTTTTAATTATTCAAATTGTGTGCCAATTTCATTTAAATTGCCAGTTTAAACAACTGACTTAATTTGACTTTGCAAACAGTACTTTATTAGAGGAGGGAGGAGAAGAGAAATGGGAAAGGAATAGAATAATATTTACATCTGGAGCTAATCCCAAAACAAACAACCCCTATACAGACTTTCCTGCAAATATATGAGCATTTGGCCCTTTTTTTCCTGGTGAGGGGATGTTTGGAGACCAGACAGTTATTACAGGTCTAGATTTCAGGCCATCAGGTTTTGAGTATATTTGCTTTCTGGATGCAAATCTACCTGTGAGTATTTCTGCCAGTACTTTCAAAGCTTTTGCTCTCCACTTAAGACATTTGAATTGCAAATCTAGTTGGGTTTTCACTGTGTTTGAGCACGTGTTTTCTATTGGTCATCTTAATCTTTTCTCCCCTACATGTTGCAATGGATTCCACAAGTCCTTGTGGCACCTGTCAGGACCTGTACAGATAATTCCATCTGTCTGGACTTGTATTATTGTGTTGAACATGACCTGGAGCACTGATGTGGTTGAACACAAGCAAGTACGTTGCCCTTGTAGGTAGGAGCATGAAGGAGGCTGGTTTTCTTGCTAGATTCCATCCATACTTTAAATTGAACTGAGTAAATACTCAGAAAATGTGGCTTTTTATTGTCAGTCTACTTTGTTTTCAGTTCAGACAAGGAGGAACCATATCCTGAGTCAAGGTGCACTTGTCTAGTTGTTGGTAACTTTTTAATTTCTTCTTAATTGCTTGCTTTCTTTTTCTTTAAATTAGTTTTTACTCTCTTGCTGCTGAAGATAATTTACCTGCTCAGATATATTTTTTTTCTGTCTGCAGGATTCTTTTTCTCCCCAGGCCAGGTTCCTGTGAATCCACACTCTATGCCTGGGATTTACTGTGCAGAGATGGGTTGTGTTCAGGGAGCTCCTGCAGCCAGGACCTTCAAAGACAAGCTGAGATTAAAGGGTAGCAAAGCCCATCCCTGCCAGGCTCTCCTGAATCCCCTTGGATGAGTTCAGCTGCCCAACATCCTTCTCATGCCATCCCTGAGTGACAGCCTTGTCCTTTGGGCTGTTGAAGGGTGTGGAGGACAAGACCTCTCCTCCAGAAGCACTGGAGCAATTATTTCCAGAGGATCCCGTGCTTGTGTGTTCTCTCTTCACAGAGAGCCTGCTCAGACTCAAAACAAATTGTATCCAGCCTGGAAGTTTGGGGTTTAATGTGGGATTTGAACATAATTTTTTGTTATGCATTGCCTTGGCTTCTGGCTTCTTTGAAAAACATAATGAGAGATGTTTTTGAGAACTCTGAAGATGCTGCAAATAAATCATGTGGAGCTGCTGTAGTGTGAAAAGTGCTTTACAAGGAGGATTTTGGGGAAAGAAGGAACTTGGGCTCCAGGGAGGGCTTGGATGAGCCCTTGGCTTTGTTCACATTTGACATTTTGTTCAGAATGATGTTTTACTCCAGCTAGGGAGAAAGGTTTCAAATTATTCCACTCTTATTTTGCAGGGAAGCCAACAGGAATGAATGAATGCATGTGTGTGTACATGTAAATAAAAAATACAATAGTACATCGTCTNTACATATAAACAAAAAAAAGTGTTTTACTTACCACTATTTCAATGACCTTAAGGCTTTTGTTTCCAAAGCAGAAGCAAACGTAGATAATTTGCTTCTCTGTCCCACACAACATATTAAAGTAGCTTTGGGACCTAAAAAAACCCAGCCACACTATTTTTGAAATATGGCTCTCAGTTATCTGAGCTTTATTTTTTATCCAGAAATCATAAAGATGGTGAAATTTGTGTCTTGAATCAAAATACTGAAATATTTCATGACAGATATTTTGAAAAAATTCTGAATTACAGCCAAAGGGCTTCCCCCAAACTCCAGCCATTTTAATTCTCTTACTGGCAATTTTCAACCACATTTAGCTGGTCTAAGCAGTGTAAGAACCTGTAATGGTGCGTGTTGATGAGAGAATGGCTGATTTCTCATTACTATTCACCAGTAAAGCAATTTTCTCCTGGATTTTAATTATTGCTGTGTGAGTGTGTTTGTGAAAAGTCATCTTTGTGCTTTCTGAATTGCCTTAAACACTCTGGAGAAGAATGAGCACACGGCACATCTTGGAAGGGATTCACTGGGAGGCACATTCAGAGTGTTCCTGAATTACACATTATCTGCTGTTTGAATTTCCGATGCTGCAGTAAAACAGCAGCCAATGTGAATAAACAAAATTTTCCAAATATGTGGCTTATTCATTTCAGAGGAAGTGAGTGTCAGAAAGTTGGGGGAGTTTGTTGATTATTTGTGCTTTCTTTTGTTTGTTTGTATCTGAATTGAAATGGAGAAAGTGAAAGAGATTCAGGCAAAAGTGTATTTGCTATTACTCTTTATTTAATCTTTGGAAAAGTTCTGCAATGAATATTCTCTTTGCATGTAATATGTGTCCTACAATAAGGACTGTATTGTACAGGCACAGAAATATTAAGAAGCTTGTGTTCAACACGAACTATAAACTTAGTTCAGATGGAGCAAATCTCCAAATGTTTTATCATGTTCCTCTTGATCTCTTTTCTTCAGTGACATGGAGACAAGAGGCTAAGCCTAACCAAATATCCAACACACCACTGCACTGCTCTGTGTCTTTCTAGTCTTCCAGAAAAAAGGACGGTAACAAGTTGTAGCTACAGTTTCTGACTAAGGGAAGGCTTGTGGAAGCTGTGTTTCATAGGAGAGGAAATGTCCTTTAACTTTTCAAGACATGTGCTCATCTTGTGTACCTCGGTCCTTGTGAAACTGGGAGAAAGGCTGCCTCTGTGTGGCACAACTGAGATAGCAAACCTCGGGTTTGAGCTAATTGGGGGTTTTCATTTCCATGTAGGGAGTCTTAATTCCAAGTATATCTTGGACACAGAGCACTGGGCAGTGAGATCACCTTCTCCATAACTGTAGGAGGATTTTGGAAGGGGCTGGAGAAAAGTCCTGTTCCATCTCTGAACAGGGATGCAAACAAGGCACAAGGCCCTTGGGGTCACTGGTCAGTTCTGAAACCAATACCCAAATTCTCTTCTTTGTGTGAGGGGGTATTCCCTGCTGAAAACTGAGCTTCTGGACACTGGGGTGAACTTTTCAGTCACGGTGTGGGAGAATACCAAGCTCAAAGGGGCTGGGAAATGAGCAGTGAGTGTGACAGATGACAGATTATTGGTGCCTGAGCAAATAATTTCCAGTTCTTTATGGTGGGAGTGCTTTGTCTACATACCCACCCTCTTCACCTTGTGAAAATGAATAGAGACAAGGTAAGACTACTAAATCAAAGTCAATTCAATAAAACTTCCTCCTGAGCATTGGAAAAAAAAGTGACCCAGTGCAATTTGAAGATGTTACAATGTCTGTCTTCCCAATGTCTCTCTTTTTCTCCCCAAAAAGTAATTGAAACAAAATTGACTTGAAAATTACAGTGAATAGGTAGTGGGAATACATTCTCAGTCCTTAACACGGGATATTTGTGTTTGCTCTTTTCCCTGAACATGACTTGGATTTATCCCTTTGGAATCTTTGAGGCATCGAGCGGATATGAGGGAAACAAAAGACAGATCCCAAATTCACTGGTGGGTCCCTTTATGGAAGGGATGGGGAAATGTTCAGCTGATGTAACAAACACTGCACAAGGCACAGTTCTCCTTTTCATTGCCTGTGCCTTCACCACAGGAATTGCCAAGTTCTTGACTCACTTTTCTTCTAGTGGGAGGGACAAGAAGGTGAATCCCGTTTTGATGTTAAATCCCGAAGTAGTTGCAGTTAATTCCGGGGATTTTGGTGAAATGACTGTAAAAATTTTAGTAACTCCTGTCATGATCAGGCATGTCAGTCCATGTATCTTGAAATAGTGACCAGCTTCTCTTCAAGTGCTCAGAGACCAAGAGTGATGCTGCTTTCCTGTCCAGGTTTGACTGTTTTACTGCTTACAGTGGTAAACACACATTTCTGCATATTTGTAGTTTTCCTTCCACATTCTTACAAGATGCTTCTCATCTGCCTACAGAGATAGCCTCAAAATTTGGTTCAGTTTTGGTCTGCAATATCTGCACATTCAATCCCTCCATCACCATCCAGCCCATGATGGGATGGAGATATATTTGATTTACCTTAAAAAAACCAATATATAATCAATAGCCTTGTACTCACACTACTGTTCCTTATTTTTTCCTTCCAGAGGAAAAAAATATTCCAGTTTTTGAGATCTGATATCTCTATGGATGAACACCCAAACCAAAACGCAATATGACAATACAGAATGTCCAAAGATTCAGTCTTTTTTTTTTTTCAGAAAAAAAATAATTTCTCTCTAGTTCTTCATTTCTGAAGAGGATCATAAACTTTCTGATTAAAAAAAAAAACCCAGCCTGTATACTTGTGTTCCATTTTGTTAATATTATGTTGCTGAGGTTGCATTAAAAAATAATCAGAATTCTTCTAAATTGTGAAATGCACAAGAACTGTGTGAGGCAGTTTCTACTGCAGCTTTCCAAGGACTTGATATCCAGTGGCTGTGGTCAGCCAGTCTGTGCCAAATGAAGTCTGGGAAGAGTTCATATAAAGGGAAAGCCTAGAGATAAGATGAGCTGGAGGCTTAATCAGAAAATGGAATTAGAAGGACATTAAGGAGAAATCAGATCATAGTTGGGTGAGAAGCTGGAAGACAATATTTAAAATATAAGGTTCTCTAAACCTTGGAAATGCCACAGCATCCTTCAAAAGCCTCTTTCTTTTGATCATCTCAGTTGAGAACATGTCAATCATTTCATATAACCACTGTTTAAGGAAAATTAAGTCCTTGCCTCCACTCTTCTCCAGCACAATGCACGTCTTGTAACCCACCCAAACTGCAGTCATAGAAACCCTACTTAACCCCCTCTGAATTACTAACAATTCTTGTTAATTATTGTTTTCTGATTGGTTTTAGATCTGGGGATGGAACATTACCTACATATTTAGAAACAGTGCTTTCAAGTAGGTACAGCACAAAATCAACTTTGCCATTGGATTGAACACTTGTGTGTATTAATTTCCTGATTAGTCTGTTCTCCTTCGTATCTGAGACTCACAGAAACATCCAGAGGATTCATGGCTGAGAGAGCCATCAGCATCCACAGTGCTCACTGCTCCTTGTTTTCTATGTTAATCTGAGGAAGTTCCCTTCGTGAGTGTGGAAACTCAAGGATCTTTATGGAAAACAAACATTTACATCTTGAATTTAACACTGAAGCCAGTTTTTCTCCCAAAAATGGTATCTATATAAATTCCCTTCCTTTTCAGACAAATAAATTTCTTTGTGCCCAAAGGATGTAATAAATTATGCCTGGATGTGAAAACATGTCTCTGTGTGTGTACACATTAATAAAATAGTATGAAATCAGTCCTTACCTTCTTCCCACATTATTTCTAGTTTTTAGGGAAAAAGTAACCTCATCGATCTATTCTAATATAACTCCAAGGCATCCACCTAGTCTGCAATTGCTTTTGCTAAAATCTTTAATGTTAAATAACAGCCTCATATGCAGTACCTGGTTTGGTGACTCTCTTTCATGAGCTTTATTATTGTCATCATGGTTTTCTTTCTAGAGAGAGGAATCTATTTGCCTTTCATGATGGAGTTAATAATTCTGAGAGTACAAAATTTCAGACTGTTTTTAACAGCTTCATAAAATTAGATCATAAATGTTTCTGGACTTTGTCATAAGATTTTTAAACATAGTCCTTTTTACAAAGAGAAAATGGACAAAATACAGGAATTTGCTAATTGAGGCAAGAGTAGTTCTTTAGGATCTGATTAATGTCTTTTACCTTTTGCATTAATTAAAGGTAGGAAAATCCATAATTTATCCAAACTCATCTTATTTATCTTTTGAGACAACAGCTACTTGTTTCTCATAATATTGTCATTGCTATTCTAAACGTTTTTTCACAATTATTTTGGAAAGTCTTGCCTCTCCATTTTAATCTCATTTTTAACATATAGTGTAACTCTGTCCTTCACTGACTCCCATGTCATTTACCAATTTTCTACTCAACCTAATAATTACTATTCTGTTGCCTTCCATTTTCTGTAAATATGGACATTTACTGCTGAGAGTTAAATATTCCCACCTTTGTTGAGCAGGGAGTTCTAGAAAACTATAATAATATATCATATTCTGGGTATTAATAGCAAGGGAAATGTTGGCATTTCAGGCTTTATTTTTTTCAGTTCCTGAATCAGGACAACAAACTTCCATCAAATGCCTCCATTTCCTCCTGTCCTTTTTTGCTGGTCTTAACTCTTAACTTTTCTTTTCCATTTTCCTCTTCATTCATTCCCTATTATTACTGTTCTTTCCTGCAATGATTTCTCCATTCTTCCTCTTCTTTTGTGTTTTTTATTTTCCCGACCTACTTCTAACAGCAAGTTGTAGTCCACAGTTACTTTTATCAAAGTTTCTTTAAATGACTCAATAGCAAATTAAACATCATTCCTGCCCAGAGAAAGGAGAGATCTGATGTGAGGGTGACATGTCACATTTCTGTGGTGGTAGGGGGTTGTTAATCTTTCTTTTCCTCTGTTGTATATCCCCAGGTTACTCCCTTATGAGGACTGTGTGCGAATTTTAATTGTGTTTTCTTGTAATTGTTCAACTCCTGGTTGAAGTATTTGGGGCTAGAGAGAAAAACTGATTCAAAATTCATAGTAAAACATCACTTTAAACCCCATCTTTAAGGACAGAACTCTAGACACTGTTCTGAAAGATGAAAGAATTTTCATGCCTATTTTTCTGTTGCTTCTTGGAGCAAGGCTTTCCATTCTGTGAAATATTCATGTGGATTCCCTAGTTATTTAATAAATGCTTATGTGTACCTTTTAGAAAAATATTTTATTGTGGTCCACTTTCTCCTTTAAATCTTCATAAAATGTCTACGTAATATATCAAAACTATTTTTTTATATGATAATTTTTGATGAGGTGTAAAGAAAAAGAAACCTGTTTGAAAAATAGAAGCTCTTTGAATATCAAAGGTAATTCAAAATGAAGGCTCTGCAGAAAGCAGCCAGAGGTTCAGACACAAGCACATGGGAAGAAGGAAATATAAAAGGAAGTGACAAACATAGTTATTGTGCTCTCGAGTTTCAGTCTCTAAACATTCTGGCCATGAGGGAAATGCTAATTTAATGTTTTCAATGCTTATGATTTTCTTCAGCATAACGAAAATTAAACAGCAACAGCTTTTTATTGTCATTTCAGTCTTCACACTGAACTCCTATCTTTCGTGACATACACAATGTGCCCTGAAGGACATCTGCAATCTCTGGAATCACCAGACATTACAGACTTCCTGACTGAAAGTGCCTGACTGAAAGTGCCATCTTGGAATTTTATCTCCACTTTGGTAATTTCAGTCGAGTAGATCCCGAGTTTACCCACAGGATATTGTCTTACTGGGGACATGGAGTTGGCTTTGTTCTTTATCAGTGTAAAATCTCCTTTTTTTTCCAACAATAAACAAGCTCAATTCTGATGAAAACACTCAGGTTTTTTGTTCCTTGATTACTGCATTTTTGGGCCCCATCATTATGTTCCTTTCTATTCCTCTTCTCTTTCCTTACCTGTGTGTTTGGAGGGCTCAGGAAGAGATTTCCATCCTGTGCCTCCCCAAGTAGAGCTTCTATCATCCATTCTGTTGAAAAATGACCTTTGAAATCCTGAGGCTACTTCCTTTCATTCAAAATAAATGGTCCTTATTAAGATCCCTCTTTTTCTGTTGCTCACAGCAACATTCTCAAAAAGGGAACACAGTGTACAGAACACAGAAAACAAGGAGGCTTTGCCTTTGTCCCCGTCATGTGTTTGTTTCATAGAGAGAACAGAAAGATGCTCCAGTCCCCTAATCATCAACTTTGCCTTCTGCTGGACCCTCTCCAGTAGGTCCTTGTCTGTCTTGAACTGGGGAGCCCAAAACTGGACACAACACTCCTCACTAGGGCTGAGTAGAGGGGCAGAACCACCTCTCTCAACCTCCTGGTCACACTCTTCCTAATGCATCCCGGGATACCTGTGGCCTTCTTGTCCCCAGGGACATTGTTGGCTCACAGTCCATGTGGGAAGATGGCTGGGGTTAAAATTAGAAGAGATTAAGAATTACAGGGTAAAATGCAGCTCCTACTTCCTGAATGGAATGCAGCCAACACGTCCCACAAATGTTCCCTAAACAATGATGAGAACCTGCTAGATGGGATGGAAAGGAGGGTAGAGTGGAGTGGAGATGCTCCATAGAAATCCCTGCAGAGAGGGGACATGTAGGTCACAAGACCTGCCAGCCAAGGGAGATGGATGAAGATGTTCTGCTGAGCCAACAACTGTGTTGAAATCCTTCTCCTCAGGTGCCAAGATACCACCACTGCTGTTAAGCTTGTGAAGCAAAGCAAGAGAGTTTTACATGCATCAGAGATACAAGTATTTATGACTAAAGTCACTCGAGCTCCACCTAAACCTAAAGAAAGTAAGTTGAGAGTAGGGGGAAAACTGAGGAAGACTCCACCAAAACTGCTGACCAGGCTGAACCTGTCTTCTCCCCCTATAAGGATGCCTGTTGGGTAAGAACAGTACTCTAGACACATTAAATGCTGCTATAGATTAGAGTTTGCTTTACAGTTTCAGTAGATTGGTTTGAACATGTTTTTGCAGTCAGACACTGTCACCAACAACCCACGAACCTCATTAACCTGTCACAATTTGTATCAATAAAGAGCAATTCCATACACTGTTTACAGGTGCTGGCAGTTGTCAGCAGTGGATAACACATGGGGAAGACCCGCTGAGGGTCTCCATGCTGCTGGTTCAGCCCCCCAAAAAAGGGCAGTTGGGCTGCCCTCCAATTCAGTGAATCTGTTCGTGACAAATCACTGAGGGTTGAGAAAATCTCCCCACACTGAAGGTTGGGTAAACCCCTGTTTTTGCATGATGGTCCACCACGACACCCAGGTCCTTCTCCTGATTTCCATCAGGTCAGTCCCCAACCTATACTGGTGCCTGGGGTTATTTATCCCCAGGTGCAGGACCCTACACCTACAACAGGCACTGAGACTGTGTGATGATCCCGTTTATCAATTTTGCTTTGGTTTTAATTTTTTTAGCATTCCTTCATTATTCCTAATGTTTTATTGTTTCTCTTCAATGCATACTGAATGCACAGAATATGATCTTCATTTTACTTTTGATTTCAGCTACATGTTATTTGCTTTCATGGCCTAGAAAACATTGTTTCATTTATTTTTTCCTTCCTCTTATTCTTAATAGGCATTTTGATTTGGTAAAGTAACAAAAGGATTCTCAAGCTGTCTTTAGCATAACTAAATCTGTCAGACAAATTCCTAATAGTGACTGTTGGTTTTATGTACTTCTTTTGGCACTGCACCATGTTCTTGCATTAGCAGAAGAGAGATTTACATTGGTCCTCCAGTTTCTAGTGTTGTAAAGTTAAAGAAGAAGAAGTACAGTAGCCCATGATCTAATGAAGAGCAGCCAATATTTTAAAATGTCAGTTTATTCAGCTGATCTTTTTACATCATCCTTTTTAAAGGGTGAGAACAGTAACAGAATCTATCTGTTGTGAAATACATCCATTTGAGTACAAATGGCTGATCAACAGATGACTTTGAAATAACATCATCATGCACATGAAAATGCTCTTTGAATTCTTAACAAGGTTGAGAATAAAACTGGCAGACTGAATCTTGATTATGTTTTGTGCAATACATAAATGCATCATGCCAGCTTTCATTGTGAACAGATGTTTGCATCTGGGTCTTGTACTTTTTTCTGAAGTTGCTGTTTGAATTGCATGGAACTGTTACTGTCCATCTCTTGGGTAGTTATCTTAATAGATCTTAGTAGTTATCTTAGTAGATCTTAATGTTCTTTCTGAATGTGAGACAGAAGATATTCATGTGCAGTTTCCTCCTTTACCTGTTATAACTGGTTTGTGGTGAGTCTTGTACTAAATCAGCCTAAGCCTGATATAAACAAGATATAAACAGCAGAGGGGATTTCTATTGTGATCTGCAGCTTCCACATGAGGGGAAGAAAAAGGGCAGGCACTGATCTCTGCTCTCTGACCAGTGACAGCACCTGAGGGAATGACATGGAGCCTTGTCAGGGGAGGTTTAGGATGGGTATTAGAATAAGGTTCTTCCCTCAGAGGGTGGTTGGGCACTGAACAGGCTCCCCAGGGCAGTGGGAACAGCATCAGGGGTGACTGAGCTTAAAAGTGTTTGGACAATGCTCTCGGGCACATGTGGGATTGCTGGGGTTGTCCTGTGCAGGGCCAAGAACTGGACTTGATGATCCTTGTGGGCCCTTTCCAACTCAGGATGTTCTGTGATTTTGTGCTCGTGGAATATGAGTTCATTTACTGTGGTAACACAATCTCATTGTTCCTTGGGATGTCTCATTCAAACAGCAATACCAAATCCATGATGCCATATTAAGCATGGAGAAGCCACCAGATGGGGAAAACAAGTAGCACCAACCAACCATGGAGAGAATTTCCCTGATTTGATAATTTATGTGGTTGATAGAGGGGCTTAACTGGGGAGAAAGGCTCTGCATTGGTGGAAGGGAAGAGACAGGACAGTGATTTATCCATTTCCACTGTGAGGTACCACTGAGATGGACTTCATGAGATATCACTCTGCTTCTCTAAAGCAAGAGTAACAGCAATTCTTTATATTGACATTACCACCTGTGTCTGATAATGTCCAAAAAATGGTGTTTAAGGACCATCTGCCAAGACCTTGACCAGCTGCTTATGTTGGGTTGCAAAGGGCCAAACATGGAATCAAAGAGCCATTAAAGCTGGAAAATACCTCCAAGACCGAGTTCAACCTTCAACCTGACACCACCATGCCATAAAACATGCTCTAATACTTTGATGGTCAAAGCACTCAACAGAGTTGATTCTTGATTCCTGTGCTACACCTCTAGGGCCTAACAAAAGAAAAGGGGTTATTTTTTTCAAGCTCCTGCAGTTAATTTTAGGAGCTGATATTCAGCCACCTGAAATTCCCTCCCAGAAATTTTGGGGAGTTTCTGTCTCCAGTCTGAAGTTTTCAGCAATAAAGATACTGCTCCAAAGGCAAAGATTTGTCACCAAAAAAGTTCTTCTCTGTGTCTTTATGCTGGCAGTGCAGCAGTGTAATGATAAATCATAAACCTCCTTCCAGCTTCGTGAGAGGCTCTTCTCCTCCTTCCTGGATTTGAGCTTTAAAAGATCTTATCAAAACTAATTTACAGAAAAACTTAGCTGACACCAACCACACACTTCCCCCCGTGTCTGACCTGCTGTGCTCACCAGCATGTTGGATGAAAGTCTTTTTGATTTTGGGTTGCTGTTGTTGCTAAGCTACAGCCTGATGTAGAATTTTGCATGTATATCATTGCCTCAATTGCTTCCCTCCCACTAAAAAACATGAAAGTCTTACAAAACCTGAAGTTCTGTAGGCATTGCCAAAGTATTTTCTTTTGCTTCCAAAGGGAATTCTGCCATGAAAATCATATGGTGTAACCTCCAAGGTGTCTGAGCTGTTTTCCTTCCCTCTAGTAGCAATGCAGGCTGCAGTGTCTTGCCTGAAAAACATGGATACAACTGCCTGACACAGCAGCCAGGCTGTGGGTGGACAGTATCATGGAATCTTAGAACGGTTTGGCTTGGAAGGGACACGAAAGCTCATCTTGTTCCATCCCCTTGACATGAGCAGGGACACTTCCCACTATCTCAGGTTGCTTCAAGTCCCATCCATTCAACACTTCCATGGATGGGGCATCCACAGCTTCTCTGGGCAGCCTCTGCCAGGACCACCACCCTCATGGTGAAGAATTTCTTCCTACAATTCAAATTTCTTCCTGTTTTGTTTATGGAACACTGAACATAGCCAGTGAGACCCCACAGTCTGCAACACAAGTACCAAAATCATGTTACACACCATTTCTCACCACCAACCAGTTGATGCTCGGCCAGTTTTACATGCTGCTCACGATGCCATATGGCCCAGAATATCCCTTGGATCAGCTTTCCCAGTTGTGTCCCCTCCCAACTTTTTGTGTACCCCTATCCCTATTACTGGTGGGATGGGGTGAGAGGCAGAAAAGGCCTTGACTCTGTGTAATCCCTGCTCAGCAATAATGAAAACATCCCAGAATTATCAACACCATTTCCAGCACAAATTTATATTTGAGCTACTATGAAGAAAATAAGTCATATCCACCTAAACCCAGCACATTCTCCAATATTTTTCAGGATGTAGGCACTGTTGTGCCTCCTCAAGAGGGGACACTGCTCAAGAGACATGCAAGATGCTGGGGAGAAAGTTGTGTCATCTTTTCTGTTTGAAGTGTCACCAAGGAGCCTCTCACAAAGAAAACATGGGAGAATTTCATTCTGCTTTACATCCTTGCCACTGGCTCTGCTTACCAGCCTAAAAGTAAAAAGATTTTTCATTTCTTTGAGAAAATCAGTAGTTTTAACTTTTTCCTGTTGAGAGCAGTTTCATTATCAACCCAAAGGTATTTCAAAGGCAGAAAGGCAGCCATAGGAGTCACAGCTGTCTCTTAACATGCACTTTCCATTTAACATTCGTATTTTTGGGTTCCAGAGTGATTTGATTTTATTGTTTTAATTTAACTTAATTTTTGTCTTTCAGAAATCAGCTTTTACAAATTAGCTTTTTCTTCTTCTCTTTTCTTCCTCGGGCTGATTGAACCAGTAGATGAATGTTATAAACAGTACATTGTAGATGCCATTTTCCCAGATCAACCTTCATGGACTGTAGATTATTCCTGTGGCAACAATGACTGCGTGTTTTTGTCAAGCCTGTGGATATGTGGGACACAGCATGAGAGAAAGAATGAGGCAGAACTGGGGGGTGAGAGCCAGGTGGACAGTAATCCTAATTCCAACTTGGACAACAGCCATTTCTGTGTCCCAAGGAATTTTCCAGTTTATTCCCTCATCTCTAAAGCAAGGAAAGAAGAGAAAGCTTTATCTCCCAACCCTCCTCTTGAGCTGGCAGCCTCAGCCACCAAAAAGCAACATATGCAGAGAGAAATCTGCTGGCAATGTGTGCAGCACTTGCTCTTTTCAGAGTTTTCTATCTCACACGAATCATCTCAGATGTTGGTTATTGATCAGTCTCTGCAAAGTCCAAACTCCTCTGTCACACAGTGGTCAGCTTAAGAGTTCATGAGGTTTTTTGGCCAGTGGCTGAGTCTCTTTGCAATGTTGATTCTTGTTTTCCACCTCTCTGCATCTCGGTTTAATCCTTCCCATTTTCTTTTCATGGTCATTTTTCACTGTTCTCATCCTGGACTACTGCTCAGCTCTTATTTGATTGTCATTCAGCTTCTGCTTTTCACTGTATTATCCTTCCAATTTCCCAACTGCCAGCCTCTAACTTCCCCTGTTACAGGAGACTGTGCTGAGCTTAGCTAGCAAGTTTTTGCTTTGTCACTATGCAATGACAAGGTTAACATGTCCCCAAAGGAAATTCAGTTTTTCAGAAGACCCGTGGGCTGATGAATCGATCTGTGCAGTTAGATATTACCAGTTTTAAAGTGTGGCTCCCAACAGAGTTGTGCTAACAGGGTCAGTAAACTTCAAATGCCTGGAATTCACAGGGGGAAAGAAGGATGCACATTCTGAAAACTGAGCATGGAATAAAAACGTGCTCTTTTTGCTATTTTATTTTTTTTTTAGTGAGAATGTTTATGCTACTGCCTAGGATTATCATTAACCAGTAATTTAAGAAAGCTATCAGACATGACAAGGAGAACAAGTAAGTTTTTAAGTGTTGGTAGTTGTTATTATTGGATTCGTTCTGCTGTACAACTGGGTGGAATAATGAGCCGTGAAAGCCATTACAACAAAGTTTCAAATGGAGCCGATGAAAAATAAAAGTAGTGGAGGAATATCTGCAGTGTAATTTTACAGGAGATGATTTCTGGTTGACTGCAAGGTTGTTCTCAAGACTTTCTAATAAGAGGAGGATTGTATGAAGGAGACAAGTCTTTTCTAGATCTGCAGTGATGTCTGAGCTATGTCTGGTTATCAGAGGACATGAAATGCAGGTTCATGGGAGGACCATCCTCCTGGTTGTAGGAACCCCCTCTCTTTGGTTCACTGTCTCCTCTGTATCATAGAATCATAGAATATCCCAACTTGGAATAGATCCACAGGGATCATCAAAGTCCAACTCCTGGCCCTGTAAAGAACAGTCTCAAGAATAACACCAGGTATAAATATACATATTTATGTATAGTACCTTGGAAATAAGTAATTTTTCTTTTTTTGATCACTGTGCCAGGAAGAATAGATCCAGGCAAGTGTAGTAATTTCTGAACTTGTTCTATTACCCTCATAATCCTTATTCACAGAGATTTGAATTCCCATGGCTGAAGGCTGTGGGCCAGTGTACAAACCCAACTCATCCCTAGCAAAGGTGGGAGAAGAACCACAGCTTGGCTTCACTGCCTCCTAAGGAATGCAAAGAGTGGGAACCATCATTCTCATCACTGACCTCTGAAACCCTAATTTTACTGAGTCCAGAGAAACCACTATTTCACTATTTCACTATTTCTATATGAATAGAAACCTCTATTCATAGAGGAGAAGAAATTGCATTTATAGCTGAGCTGTGCATAACCTGTAACTGAATTGTGCATTTATCCATATATTCCAGTTCTGGAAAAGGCTCACAGGAGAGTCAAAATGTACCTTGGAGGACCACGTTGTTGCAAGAGAGAGGATCTGGGAGATAAATTTTGTACCAATATTTGCTGCCTCTTTCCAGGACCCATGATATTATATCCATATTGGTATGGATATATATAAAGCCTTTTGGTAGCAGCAATTTGATGACCATGTGCTACGGAAGGAGCATCTATTATCCCACTGTTTGAAGATTATCTTTCAGAAACTACTTGTGGGAGATCATTGATGGAGAAAATTACTTCCAAAGAGTGTTACTGCTTTCAGCTTGTACTTTCTTGTGCTGAATGAAGATGACATCAAACACCTTCTATCCATGAGTTGAAAGAATTAGTACCATGGAAGAACTCCTAGGTAGGGGTGCATACAAGGAAAAGAAGCATATAACACCTTGCTTACTCTTGATACAAAAGAGTCAACCTGCTATATTGGCATGATTATCTGGAGGGCTTGAACACTTCTGAAACAACAATGGCACATGCAGGGAGCAAAAAAATCAAACTGCAGCAAGACTCAGCAAGATGGTGTGTCCAGAGTGGCCTTTATTCTTATAGTTCTTCTTTACCAAGAAATAAATATAGTTTAAACTGAAGTAGTTTTACAAAAATGTTTGTGGAATTTGTTCATTTTGCTTCAAGACAGAGGAGATGCCTTTGTTCTGCTGCCTCTCGGTTCCCTACGAAATAGACCTGATGGAAATTCAAGTTTTGAACCATGAACCAGTCCTCATTAAAACATTAGCCAGCTTCTGAGGTTGCTGTGGGTATTCAGTGTCTTTAAGGCCTGAGGGAGAACATTAACAACCTCTAGTCTGTCCTCTTGAATACAGTGGGTCACATCATTTTACCCAGCCCAGCAAATTTTTATAAGGCTTTGAAAAATGAAACTCAGGTTTCAAAATTACAAGGAAAAAGAATGCTTGTAAAAGCATCTATGATAGTTCTACCTGTTATTTTAAGAAAATGAAAGCCTGCAAATGGATTGATTATAGCAGAGAGATTCTTGAGGATGAGAGAACTGTCAGGT
>WEIV01024727.1:221952-288448 GCA_013390005.1 Calyptomena viridis
TTATTTCTCAGTAATGCACAGGAAATGGATGAAGAGGTACATTTTACATAAGATAACCTGAAATGGTTGGTGCCATTACCTAAGAGGAGCTGTGTTCTCCTCTTGAAATATATATCACTATGATGTGATGTACAGGGATGACAGGCTGACCAGCAAATGGGAATGTTCTGCTAACCCTGGTGGAAAGGTCAAAAGGAGGAGGAAGGAAGAGAAGGGAGGAAGGAAAAATGTGTATTGCTGGTGACAGAACAGCAATAAACACAGGGGTGTGTTTATGGTCTGGGCACAAGGACACAATTTCTGGGGGTGAAGGAGGAGGTAACAGTGGTTCACTTAGTAAAGCATCTGATCCCTGAACTGGTGACACTGTCCTTGGGTGGGCCAGCTGAGGAGGAGCACAAGGGAAATGGGTTCTGTCTGAGGTACCAACCGAGCTGTGCTTGTCAAACAAAGGCGAGATTCATAAACCCTCTGTGTGAGGCTTAGCAATGAAGTTGTCACTGCATGTTTTAGGGAAGTGGTTTAGTGATGGACTTCAGTGCTGGGTTAGCAGCTGGACTTGGTGATCTTTTCCAACCCAAATGATTCTATGTTTCTATGTTGACGACCTCTTCTCTCTCATCCCTTCCAGCCCTGTTCCTCCAGAAAGCACAGAGAAGCCCACATAGGAAGCATTAGATCTTGAATTATTATGAATGCATGATAAATTTAAATATGAAATAAACCCCATTTTATAAGAAATAAAGTTGGCTGCCTGGCCCAGGGCTGGCTGGGCACACAGACCTGGTACTGAGCATGGCCTAGAGAACCAGCAATATTTTGCAGTGGCTTGGTATGACCTGTGCACTTACCAGAATTCCCTATAGGAGCAGGAACTATCCTGAACATCATATAATAGCAACCTTTTAAACTCATTCTGAGCTGAGGCACTTGTGCTGATCCTCAAATGGACCATAACTCTATAACTGAAGTTCTTCCAATTTTCACTCTATCCTGTAGAATTTCAGCTTTATGGGCATTTGCTCACGGTTTTGGATGTTACCTTTGGTATAAACTACTACATGCACATTTTCCAAATGGGTGGAGTTACTGGCAGAGGATCCTTCATTTCTTGATAGTGTTAATTAAAATTGAGTCATTTGACAACACAGCAGCATGATCTGTAATAAGCTCTGGTGTGCAGAGCTCTATTATTGGCAGAATTAATAGACTGACAATTTTCTCACCTTTGATTTGGTAATGGCTGTACTATTATGTAGTTGAATATGCTGCTGTCAACAAAATGCTACTACACATGAGGCTCTCTATTGTTTTCTCTTTGTGACCTAAAAAAACATTGGTTTGACAGATTTTTAGGCAGGACCCTTGCAAAGGCACAGCACTGCTTGGTACTGGTTTTGTCAGCTGATGGAGGTTGTGTTCCATCCTCTTCCAAGACATTTCCTCTTCTGTGATCATGAACCGAGTGAATGGGAGTTCTCAGATTGCCTGGACAAACACATAGGTGCAGTAGATTTCTAATAGCACCAAGCCTTTAGTTAGGCTGGTAGGCCTGGACACATATTTTTTGCAGTTCTATGTGAATCTGCCCAGCTACAGAACTATATCAACCTAATCTTGATGCATTGACATCCCAGAAATTTTTCAGTCTTCTGAGCAAGTCTGTTGACCATTATTCTCCCAAGGATTTATATAACAGCATGAGAAATGAGGTACCATGGTAGTTATCACAGTGTGAGCTGTCACCTTTCTGTTCATGGAAGTCGATGATGTTTGCATCCTGGAGTGCCTGAGCAATGATCCTGTTATCCCAGCTGACAGTAAACAACTGCATGACTTCTCTGTAAAACCAGACACGTTGGTATCTGTCAGCAGGGTGCTGTGACTCCTGCTCCCTCACCCTCTGACACTGATAGCTTAGCACTTCTGCTGCTCTTGTGGTTGTTGCCAGCTGCTCCTGACTGGAAAACTGTGAAATTTCAATCAATGCATCAGTAAAAAGGGCAGGAAAAGGTATTAAGCAGCTTCCAAAATGCTTGTAGAAGCAATAGATCCATTTGACAACTTCTCTCCATTTGTCTCTCTTCACTCAAAAGGAGGAAAGGCTTTTAGGGCTGTTTTAAAAAATTGGAGGCACTTAACTCACTATTTTATGCTCACTTTTTTCCATGCCATACCTGTCTTACCTGTTCAGTGTCTGCTGAGCAGCTGCAATATTGCTGCTGCTTGGCTGGTCAGGACAGTGGGAAATGCCTGGCATTAAATCTTCCTGTAGCAGAGCAGAGTCATTACCTACTTCCCACGGGTTCAGTCCTCTTTCACTCCTGCAATAGTGCAGGAATTCTCATGGTGCATCCAAGACAATGTGGTTCCTCTGTGGAACCACAGCCCTGTTTCTCAGATCACTTGGCAGTTTGTATGAAGGATGTTTTCTTTAAATTAGAAAACCAGAGGAAATAATAAGAACCAAGATGGAGCACAGAGAGAGCTCTTCAATGTGATCAATGTGCTTACACCTATACTTCATATTAAAGTGGTTTGCCATGATAAACTGTGTTACAGATCCTGGGAATCAGCTGGAGGGCTTCTAAAAATTGAAGAGGAGATATTAATGTGTAGCTAATAGGAAGTTTTTTTCAAATGTCCCATGATCCACATGACATATAACTTCCCTGGAAGAGTTCAAAAGGCATTTGGATGTGGCACTTGGGGATGTGGTTTAGTGCTGAACACACAATGCTGGGTTAACAGCTGGACTCGATGATCTTAGAGGGCTTTTCTGATTCTATGATTCTATAAATAATTTGTGGGATTACCATCTGAACTACTCCCTGTGCTACACCTTTAACTTTTGTCCTGAACATCAGTGAAGTGCTGGACAAGTGCAAGTCAAAGGTGTTTAGACATGGTAAGGACTCAATAAAACTGACAGGACACACAAATTACTTTGTTTTGAAAAATCTGTAGCTGAGGTATGTGGCACACAGGCCTTGTGTTTTGGGGCACAGGATGTAAGGAAATTGTCCTCTGAATATTCCCCAGATTTATACTTGCTTTCACACCCTGAGTGAGCATTTTATCTATGACTTCCACACATGTGGCTGCCTTGCTTATGGAATTCTCCTGTGAGCAGATTCATCAGTACTCCAGTGCCCTTGAAAGGTGTTTGCTCAGATCAGGGGATTTGATACAAATAGTTGTAGAAAAGGATCCCAAAATCTTTCACTTAATTTAAAATGAAGATCACTCCCTGGGATATTTCACAGCTGCCTCCCTACTGAATTTACAGTCCCACTGGAGAGCTGAGGATCGAGAACTCGGGTTCTCCAGAAGCAGCTTTGTTCCTTGTCAGAGCCAGTTGCTCACCTACAAACAGAGCTTCTCACACCGTGTGTGTGGGAGGCACCAGCAGCCCCCAGAGCTGACACCACTGTTCAATAAATGCCAGTGGGATAAGGAGAGGTGGGGGATTCTTTGGAGGAGCTATCGATGTTTCCTAGGCAATGCTGACAAAAACATGCTGCCTCTAATTGGCTCCACTACAAATATTTACAGCTGTGAAAAGAAGTTTGCTGATCCCACGACGGTAGCCATGGTTGCCTATCTTTTTAGCTGCTGTTGTGCTGGTGAGAAACACGAATAGGTTGCAAGAATCCCTCACTGGCTTTGTAGCAGGAACATTTGCTGACCCAAATGTAGAAGCCAATTAAGCTCTAAATCTTCTGTGTGTTCTTCTGGTAAGTCTTGCCATTTGTTCTGTTTATAAGCAAAAAAACCCACCCTCAGAACATCCAACAAACCCATGGTGAGGGGTTAGAGCAAATCCAAGCCTTGTTGCCATTTAGATTGGCTGGGTGTATAAAAATAAAATATTATGTTTAAATATAATATTGCTGTATTACTCTATGAATTTGAATTCCCAGGCTGACAGTGTCTGTTTGCAGGCCTGTGTACTCAATCAACCCCTTGAAGTAGAAATGTTGATGCAATATGTTCTAATATTTGTTCTGAAATTACCTTTCAGACTGGATGTGTACTCACTCTTGATGAGAGGAAGGGAAGAAGATGGAGCCAGGCTCTTCTTGGTGGAATCCAATGACAGGACAAGATGTAATGAACACAAATAGAAATACTGGAAATGGCTTTTAAATCTAAGAGAATATTTCTTACTTTGTGGGTGGTCTAAGAGTGTAACAGGTTTTCCAGAGAGGTTGTGGAGACCCCACACTTGGAGATATTAAAAATCTTACTGGACATTGTTCTGGGATACTTGCTGTAGCTAATCCTGCTTGAGCAGAGTGGTTGGAATATGGTTGGAACCTGCCAAGCTCAAACATTCTCTGAACATGACCTAAATTCTGCATTTTCTATTTCAGCATTGTTGTCTGTTTTGGACAATGCGTGTCTCATTTTCAATAAGAGATGTGAAGTCCCACAGGATGAACATACAGGCACAGGACATATATTGACTACTTGGAGTTACACCCCGACATCTTGTTCAGGTAATGGACTTTACAATGCTCAAGTTTGCATGCCCTGGTGCACCAGACTGCACACTCCTTTTGTGAGTCAAATAAGAGTCAGATTATGACTGTTGGATTTTGGTTTCCAGGAAGTGAAGATGGTTACCCATGAAAATCTAAACAAGAACACTGTCTGTGGTAGCTGGGTGTTCCAATGGAAGAAGGTATGCTCAGGCTTTTAAATTAAATACAGCAGGTTTAGATTAAATATGAGGAAGAAATTCTTCCCTGTGAGGATGGTGAGGCCCTGGCACAGGTTGCCCAGAGAAATCGTGGCTGCCCCATCCCTGGAAGTGTCCAAGAACAGGTTGGATGGAGCTTGGAGCAATCTGGGATAGTGGAAGGTGTCTCTTTCCATGTCAGGGATGTTGGAATTCCTTCCAACCCAAACCATTCTATGATTTTATGATTCTATGAAATGACTGGATCTGCCTTCAAGATACGGAATAATACCTCATTGAGTGTTCCCAGAGGTTATTATTCCTTCAGAAAAACACCTTTTTTTTTTTTGTTGTTGTGAAAATCCAGGCTGCAGAATTGCTTGGCAAACATAAGAGCCTTGCTTGTTAGTCAAGGAATATTTGTATGAGCTTGTCATAGGCACTGTGAAAGGTAAGACTTCACACTGACATTTAGTGCTGAAAGCATTTCTTCTCAATCAGATAAAATGTGGGCTGTTGTATTGTGCTGGTGTTTGTTCTCCATTTTCCAGCCAGTTCTTGAAAGTGGCTCACGAATGCACAGTGAGTTATTAACATCTGTTTACTTTCAACGTGGCTCCAGAAGTTTCTCATGAGTTTTTTTCCTTTTCTCCTAATGCAGTGCATGGACTTTAATTCTCATGTTTGCTGCTGTCAGTGTTGAGTCTTGAGCTGTGACTGATGCTGCTGACACCTTCATACATGACATAATGTGGCCACTCGTGGCAGCTTTCTGTAAATATGCAAATTAAAGATCAATGTGATATGTTGGTTTTGTACGGCAACAATCTGTCAGGAGAGAATTCAGTAGTGATTTGGGATGCATGTACTTTGGGATATTATGAATTAGGGTTTAACTGGTGATGAATTATCCAAAAGGTGTATGTGTAAGAAAACATGATTTTGGTGATGACTCGGAGCACAGACAAATGAGATCATAACAAAAGGTATCTCATTGACAAATTAACAAATTTGCACTCCATCTTTCTTTAAATTCTATTAAGCTATTAGCATGACTCATGGAAGATTCACTGGAAGACTTGGGCATTTACTCACAGAACCATGATTTTGCCTCCACTATGAAGATGTTGCATTTAGTTGCAAAAGTTGATTCCTTCCTTAGCCTTTTGGGCCATATCCTCTGTGAGTTGCAAGCACAGAACTTCAGGTACACATAAAAAACATCAGTTTCTTTCTTATTTAATTTCTTTAATTTTTCTTGTGATTTTTTTTCCCTAACTCTGTGCTATGTTCTAGACTCTTCCTTCCTCTGCCTTGAATTTATTCCATTCCATTCCAAATCAAGGCTTAGATGATATTTTTGACTACAGGGTCTTCAAATGACTCTTGTTGCTGGAAGTACTAACTCTTTCTGTACATTGTAAATGGAAATAAAAACTAGTTTGACTCAAGGGAAGACATGTCTTGATACAATCTTTTTTGGTCTTCAATTGGTTACTGTCCTCCCTGGTGTGGGAGAATGAGACATCATCTCTTTTAGGTATGTTTGGTTGCATGTTCTTTGTGAGAAAGTTCCCATCTTTCTATCTCATTTTATTTGCTGTGGCTGAGGTATTTAATCACTACTCAATAATTCCCAATTTTGTTGGCGAGTCTACAACATGTTCAACAGATTCCTTGACTTGATGGCCTCAAGAAGGTGCACATGACCATATGAGAAGAACAGATGAACTAACAGTCTTCCCTCACTAACTTATTTTTAATTTTCTCCTGACATTTGTGACAACTGCCCTGGGAGTTGGGCCCTACAACGTGCTGCCTTTTTATGGTAATTCCTGTTTTACAGTGACACATGGAAGGCACTACCTTTGGAAATACTGCTTTACTTAGGCTGCCTTTCCACCAGGCCAAGTCATTATTCATTCACCTATTCCTTGATGTCATGTTTTGGTGTCATTAACTCATGTCTCACACACCCAGACACGCTTTATCACCTCCAATTTCCTTTGTTCCTTTTTCTTCTAATTGGATAGCTGCATTGCTTCCTCCATAGTGATTTCTTGGATCCTGCTTCAATTCTGCACCAGTTTCTTGCAAGTACATCTACCCCGTGCCTTGTGTAGCATTTCACTGATTTCACTCTTAATTTCTAATAATTATTATTAATCAACATTCCTTCTTTCTGTCAGTTAATACTCCATTCTAGTGGAAAGTTCCTTCTCTGAGTTTGAAATTTTAACTCAAATCTGTTGTTTTATGGAAGTTTTTTGTGGTGTTTTTCTAGGCTGTAACTTCCTCAGTGTCATACCACAACACCGTGCTGCTTGAGCTTTCACCAGTCCATGAGTACCAAGTTTATATTTTGCCCACAATGAGGTTGTCTTGACTGTCAAGCCTGGATAGACTCCAAGGGAAAAGGAATGCTGTGGGTGATGATAATTTCTTCCAGCTCCAATGCCACAGCTGGCAATCCTGCAGCAACCTCTGCAGATCTGCAATTCTTACTGGGCAGGGTGAGCATGATACGAGCCTGATGGATTTATCTAACACATTTAGTCAGAACACAAGACCAATTATAGGTTTTCTTCTCACTGTAACAATCCACTAATAAATCCAACCTGGTATGTTTCAGCATCCAATTTCCTTTCTCTTAAGGCACTTTCTCCAGGAAGGTGATACTTGCCCTTTGGAAAGAGACAGTTGTGTGGTTACCAGAAAACATTATATATGTTTATGAGAAACCTCCCTGGGGATGTGTAGGAGCTGCATTTAAGGTCAGGCCTTTGTCCTACATCCTTGAGACTTGTGTGAGATCCTGCATGTGAATCTCACTTCATTAACCATTTGGGTCAGAACAAACCAGCTGAGGGGGGGTGGTGTATGTGGCAGAGCTGGAAGCCAAACCATATCTAAACAGCTGCAAGGGGATTTCATTTTAGAGAGTGTGTGTGGGAGTCCACCAAGGCCTGGGAGTCCAGCCTGCTTCCCAGAAATATGGCAACATGTGACTCGTTTTTCTTTTTCTCCCTTTTTCCCTTTTTTTTTCTTCATTCTTTACTTCTCTTTTCTTCCTCTACTCTTTTCTTTCTCTTGTGGGTAACTTAAAACCAAAAGGATTTGTATTGTACTAAGCCGGGTTACTGATTGCTTTATATTTGGTGTGTCTTTGTTTGCTAATACTTTAATGTAAGGCTTTTAATGATAATTTCACTAAATTGTATGGAGTCAGTGTTTGCTAATGCTTTAGTGTAATGCCTTTCCTTGGTTGTATGTTATTCCTGTAAACCCTTCTGCCAAAACACCTATTTTTTCAATAAATTAAAAGAAATTCCCTTAAAGAAAGCATACTACTGTTTTCTCCAGATATGGCTTTAAAGATATTAATGAACCCAAAGATTTAAAAGATTTTAAAGCCATATATAAAAGTAATTTTCCAAGTTAAACTTATATAGCCTCAAAACTAGGTTGTTACACCTTGTGCCCAGCCTTGTACCCTATTGATCCTGACCTTGCCTTGCTGGAACTTTCTGGCTTGATCTTGGCTCTGCCACATCCCTACAGAATTCCCTGACCATCCAGGTACTTGGATGGTGATGACTGGTGTTTTTGGACCTGCTTTGTTCTCCTTGCTCAGACAACAAGGGATTGTGCCTCTGGGGAGGGCAATGCCTTGCCTTCCTTTGTCACCCCCAGCTCCTGGCTGACCTTTCTTTGTAGAGCTCCTCACATTGTTGCTCTGTGACAATGGGATAATGGATGGACCATCTCACCTTTTTGCTTGGAAATCAATAATCATTAGAGGTAGATGCTGTATTGCAGAACAATTCTTCATTTATTGGTGATATTTTTCCTGACAGGAAGCTCCTTAATATAGAAACAGTTCACTGCCATTGCAAAGATCTGTGAGATAATGTTACTGGCCTGTTTCATGGTATACATATTTCCTATATAATCTGTATAAATGATTAATGTGTTTTTCTACATATCATCCTCTTATTTGTGTTGTTCCATCTCAAAATCTTCTACCACAGCAGATTTGAGTTCTACCCTAAATAAGAAATGAGACTTTTTAGGAGTTCTGTAGCTCCTTTCCCTTTGGTGACTGATAAAAGGAATGACTTTTTGTATTTGCAGCCATATTTTCAGCAGTGTCTAGTTCATCCTGAGAAGTATTTCAGGGTATTGACAACACAAATGAGGGAAAACTCAGTAATTAACTTCATCCCTGATTTTTGAGGATTTTACTGTTCTTTATAAAGTGATTTGCAAACAGTTCAATATGGTCTTAGCAAATTGAGCTGTTTGCTTGCTTTGTTTGGGTATTTTTTTAGTATTTATGTGTGAAAACATGATTCACACAGACTGTCTTACTTATCCCTTGGGTGGATCAGATTCACTGTTTTGGGGATGCTAAAAAGCAAAAACCAGAGGTGTTAAAGAACAGCACATTATCCAGCAGTCATGATGCAGAGGTATTGTCTCAGAAAAACTGGAAATATTTAGGATGGAGGTGGCTCCATCTCACAGCTGTGCTGAGACTACTCTGAGTGCTGCCTTAGGAATGACCTTACTCAATGCCAGTTAATTAAGGGCTGCCTGGCACACAATATCTGACTTCTTGGCTGTCAGAATAGGAAATCTGTGTGTAGGATTTATTTCAATGAAAATTTCTTGGTGTACCACAGAGTTAATTGTGAGAGTCTTTTTTTTCTTGAATTTAGACATGTTAGAAGCCTCTAAAATCTGTGAGGCAAGACGACATGGAGTGGCAGTGGAATTAACAGCTCATAGAGGGATTTAATGAACTCTGAAGGCAATTTTGAATGATTCTGAGTTTGATGAAGATCACCTCAACTCACAACATCAGAGCTCCTCTGTCTTTATTTATAAGACATCCAAATAAATACACTTGAGTGCACACTTGGCTCTTAGTAACTTTTCAAGCAACGTGATCTTGATAATGTAAAATCACCTCTTTTTTTCTTTTTTTTTAAATTTATTTATTTTTTCTTTTTTCTTCTGTAAGAACTCTGTGAGTGTAATTGAAGGTAAAACTTGTTGCAAGTCTTCAGTGAGCAGCGAGAAAAGCTTTTGAAAAGGCAGGGCCAAGTGGAGGTATTTCACAGAAATACAGAGAGGCCTTTGCAACAGAGCCTTGCTTCCTGCAGTGAAGTAATCCTGGGAACCAGTGAAAGGGAGCGTGTTTTACAAACCACAGGAGAGAAATCAATACGACAAGAGTCAGTGTGAAAACCAACAGCAAATTTTTTCTGACTCAGTTATCCAGGCAAGGCCAACAACAATATTATTTGAGAGACAGGATGGTGTATGAACAGTGCATGAGGAGATGGGATTTTCCACCTAATGAACCCATTTCTGCTGCTGCTCCTGCAGCTGAATTTGTAGAAAACACACATGGAAACAACAGGCTGGTAGGAGAATGCAGAACCAAGTCCTGAGTTTTTTAGAAGACAGTGTGTTTTGGGTCAGATCCTTAAAAACAGTAACCAGGGAGTGTGAACAACTTTGTTATCACGATAAAAACAGTGATATTAAACAGGTCTTAAGCTTATCTTTGATACCTCCCCTTCTGTGCCCAACAGCCACAGTGCTGCTGTTACAAGTTGGGTTGCAGAGCTCTGCACAGATGTAGTGTAATTATTTCATTTGTGAATCATTTAGTCTCATCGTTCAGACTAATCATCTTTCCAGCTATTTATAGATTGCAGCTGCCAACTGGAAAACCAGCAAACATGGGAATGGTAGAGAAAAAACAGATTTTCTTAAGTGCCTGTGGGCTGCAACTGAATGTTTTAACTGATCTTGAGACAGATGTAGTTGTTCCTTTGAAGCACAATTTTCTTGCCAAACAAGATTTTGTGGTAATGCTACAATAATCCCCCACTCCAAAATGTAATTTTTAAGTTATCACTCCTTTGATATTCTATATTTCCTTACTTTTTAGTGTGTGTATCTTCATTTAAGGAGAATTTTTACTGATCTATAAAGAATCACACGGAGGAGCAGTAATTAAAGAATTTTCCTCCATCAATGCAGCCGATGGGAAAATGCAAACACAAAAAGGTTTTTTTTATTTCTGAGTGTTTCAAGACTATGCATTGTGTTTGGCAGGAAGGTAATGGAATTTATACGTAAGTGCTACATCAAAATGCCTTGTATGCTACATCCTCTTAAAGAAATTGGAAGAGAATGCTTCTGGTTTTAGCTGTGGGAAAGTAATTTCAGGACCAAGCCCTGAAAATTCCATTTTTACCTCTAATCATAGAATATAGAAAATCACAGAATGGTTTGGGTTGGAAGGAACCTTAAAGATCATCTTTTTCTGACATCCCTGACATGGACAGGGACCCCTTCCACTATCCCAGGGTGCTCCAACCTGGCCTTGGACACTTCCAGGGATGGGGCAGCCACAGCTTCTCTGGGCAACCTGTGCGAGGACCGCCCCACCCTCAGAGCCAACAATTTCTTCCTGATATCCCACCTAACCCTGTGCTCAGCCAGTGTGAAGCCATGCTCCTTGTCCAGTCACTACATGCCCTTTTAAAACATCCCTCTCCAGCTCTCTTGTAGTCCTTGCAGGCACTGGAAGGTGCTCTAAGTTCTCCCTGGAGCCTTCTCTCCTCCAGGCTGTCAGCTCCCCACTGACAATCCCCAATGTTGATTTTGAATGTTATCTTTTCTGGTTTTGCAAGTCTCTGTCAGAAGTTCAGATCTTCCTTGGTGAGTCTTAGAAGCTCTGCCCTATGTACTAAATGAGCATTAGACTTTCTTATTTTTAAGCTTTGCTTCCATAGCTGGGAAAGACAATGGACATTATTTCCACTGTTTGTGTTCATGCTTGAAAAACGGACCCACAAATCAGACTCTGTTCCCTTTCTTTTTTGACTTTCCATTCCTTTAATCGTTTTGTGACAAGGCAAAAGATAACCAAATCTGCACATACTTGCAGTTAATAGGTCAAGTGGTTTAAGATCTTCTAGAAATTTCTTTTTCTTACTGTCAAAAGTGCTTTGTTCTAGAGCACAGAATACACTGAGTTAGAAGGGACCCACAAGGATCATCAAGTCCAACTCCCTTATTAGATCCATATTTGTTTGCCAGATAAAGTGGATAAGTCTGAGACTTACTCTAGGACCAGGATTTCTGTGAAAAATCCTTGGAAAGGTAGTCCCAGAAAAGGATACACCTGCAAGGAATCAGCTGGGTTTTGTTTGAGGTAATGCTCTGCTTAAAGCAGAATTAAGTTTTCTTTGTTCTCTACTTCTCCCAGAGGATTTGTCATGGGAGTAGGCAGGACTTATTTATTACCACTCAATGTGGGCAGCTTCAAATCTCGGCTGACATCACCACCATTTCTATTTTTACCTTGGGACACTACCACTAGGCTGAGTCAAACCAACAGAGAGGTGAACCAAATTCATCTGAAATCCTGTGAGAGGGAAAATCTTGAACTCAGCCTTATAACCTGGCCCTTCTCCCTGCTGTTGTTTTCATTTCTGCCTCTACAATGTTCTTGTTGGGCTGGATCAGTCAACAGCTTTCTAGGCACTGACTAATGACCTCCTGCCTGACTGTGGGCACAGGAAAGTCAATTACTTTGTTAACTGAAAATTCAGTGCTGTGTCACAACACCTACTGTGTTCTTCTGTCACTTAGAAGCTGTCTAGAAGTTGTCACACCTCTTGAACTCAGTTTTCTGACTGTAGGGTGGAATCTATGTATCCTGAATTTAGGAACTTAAAAGGTAAATGCCAATTTTTAGTCTCGTTTTATAGTCAGAGAAGCCAATTTTTTTTATTTTTTTTTTTAATGGGGAGGCAGTTTCTTCTATTCTAAGAACAGGTGATTTTGGAGAAATAAACCAAATCAGCTCTAGAGGTAACTGTTTATTCCAGTGACTATAAGTGAAATCTGTAGCAAACAATTAATAAAAAATAATAAATCAGTTATTCTGTTATTTTTCCTTGCTGGTCATATCTAAATCCTTCAGGAAAGAAGGAAAAATGTCACCTGTGGATAAATGCTTCTTTTGCTTAAAACCTACTTGGTAGACAATGAAAATCTGTAGCTGTTGTTTTCCAGCAAAAGGTGATCATAGTTTTCCCTACTCCTTCTGCAGACCAAGACTGTCTCTCCATCTGCATAAGGAATAACACAGTAGGAGCAGGTAGTAAATTTGTCCAATTTCTTTCTTCTCTGTGTGTGAACATGGAATAAGATTTACAAGCTCTAATGTTCCTCTCAAAATCTCTCTTCCTGCAGTGAATCTCAGTAGTTGCTGCTTCATTGCTTATTCATGCCAAGGAGCATATGTTCAATATGGAAGATAAAAATGCATCTACATATTTATAAATTAATAATTAAATAAAATTTTAAAACAAAAAAAATTTAAAAGCCAACAGTTGTAATCAGTATGTTTATTTTTAAAAATACTCTGGATCAATAGCTTTCACATAGTTATGTTGCTGTGCCAACTTATCAGTCTGTTGATGATGATTTGTCTGCTTTAAATATTATTCCTGTGTTATTATTAATAGTTGTACTCATCAGAGAGAACTGATACAGGCAAATGTTGGTAAGTTGTACAGTGAGAAATGGGACTGAGCAGAGCACCCACATGTTGCCTTTGTTTCTTAGTGAGTACAGACTTATCTCTGTATGTGACACAAATGAGAAGATGAAGGTGCTCTCTGAATAAATGAAGGATCTGACTGGAAGGATTGTCCATCCAACATCTGACTAAACACTTCCATGCCCTTAAAGCTGGTCACCACACCCAAAGGATGTGCAAGAAAGATCAGGGAAATGTGTGACAAACTTAGGGATGCAGCTACCCCTAACAATTTCCTTTTGAGCCTGTAGGAGGTTGCTTTTATTTTTCAGTGTAGTGAGAACACATCCACTCTTCACACCTTCACAAGGCTGAACACTTTCCATGTGCCAGCTTTCTACCATGTGTCTGCCAAAACCTGCCCCAGGTGTCTGTATTGCTTGCTGCTCCAGATCCAGCTCAGTCCTTGCTCAAGGCTGGGATTCACCTCACTTAATGTAGGTGTCCCTGTCTCAATTATCTACAGAGGGCTCCCGAACAGTAAAGGACTAATCAGCATCACCAGTGATTTCCAGAGACTGATTTTTCTCTTTTTCATGTAGAAGTAGAAAACAGATCAACAAAATCACTCCGTAAATGTTTCACTCCAAACTCACTAGATGCCCAGTTACCTGCTCGATGTGCTGTGAAAGAAGAGCTCCAGGCATGTGTTTACTGCAGAGGAGTTGGGATAAATGGACATGTACCTGTGTCCCTCAGCTACACAGCAAACCAGAGTCATTCTGATCCAGCCAAAGAGAGGTAAAGTAGATTAGGTATTAATTACGTTTGGGGACAAAGGTTAATGTATAAAAAATTGGAAAAAAATTCCAATTTAACTCCTAATTTCAGTAATCAGTCCACTCAATCTGTGGCTGATGTTGTTTGCTGCTATGTTGGCTGTTTACATACTAACTCTTGAGAGTTAACAGCCTTCCTCTTGCCTTTCCAAAATTTGATTCTTACTAACATTATTATCAAGAGTTTCTGTGGCATTTGCTTGCTCATATCTTGTCCCTTTGGTTTGCTGTCTGCAGCAGCCAGCTGTATCCCTGCCTCCAGGGATGCTGAGAAACTGCAAGGGAAGAACATCAGTGGGAAGGAGCTGTACTGGAAAAAAACTTTCTGAGGAATTAGATGCCAGGGTGGATTCTGGTCTGTGCTGGGCATGCAGGAAGATTTACAGACAGAAAGCAGTGATGGGCATCCTCAACAGAGTTTCTGTGAGTTCCTCATATGTGTCCCTGCCTCAGTTTCCCCAGTGCAACTGAATAGTCACTAGGAGATTTATGAGAGGAAAAAAAACAGGGAAAAAGAGCATACTTGAATATCTGTATATTCTGGGTAGTCACCTGCAACAATCTGATTCAGATTGTCAGTTGAACCAGGGGTTTAAGTTTCCAGACCTGCTGCTGATCCCTGTACCTGTCACTGGTGAGGCTGCACCTCAAATCCTGGGGTCAGTTTTGGGCCCTCACAAGAACATCATGCCCAGTGAATAAACTGGAGTGTTGGCCAGGAGCTGCCTATCACTGCCTGGGGAGGTGCTGGGCATTGGTGGTGAGCAATTGTGTTGAGCATCACTTGTCTTTCTTGGGTTTTATTCCTCCCTCTCTCCTTTTCATTACAATAATAATTATCCTTAGTATTATTAATATTATTATATTTTACTGTGTTTCAATTATTAAACCATTCTCATCTGAACCCACAAGTTTTACATCCCCTGGCTGGGATGAGGACATAGAGAACAGCCATGTGGTGCTTGGCTGCTGCTTGGGGTTAATCCTTGACAGTCCTGTGTAGTTCTAAAAGAGCGGTATTTCCACACAGAGTTCACACAGCATCACCAGAAACATTCAGTGTATTTCCACTACACTTTAAGCCCCTGTGAAAACGGGCCTGGCTTTGAGGGCTTGTTGGATACTTGAAATTCACTGCAGTTCAGTTATGGCTCATATTAGAAACATTTGCAAACCTCTGAAGGACACCTGAGCTTATTTACATAAGACTAATGCCCTGCACTTCTCCCTGAAGCTCTCGGAGTACTTGACACATCATTATGAACTAAGCACCCTGTTGTTTGACATTAATGTTCCGAGTTAAGAAGGCACTTTGGGTCTGACCTTACCCAGCTGGAGTAAAAGGGGTTTTTTCCTGTCAAAGAGAAGTCATGTGGATTTTGGTGTGATGAGGGTCTGACCTTGGTGGAAGAGTTGCTACATGGAGGGCTCAACATTTTTTGTTGAAAGATCTCCTGCAAACTCTGAAACCCAGTTGGGCTTTATGGCAGGAGTGTGAGAGCAGAGATTGGGAAAGTAAGAAGGTCCAGACAAAAATTATTTTCCCTCACCACCCAGATAGAGAAGGCAAGAGCAGGGACACAACCCTGAGATAATGACAACCTGATCTAGTGAAAGATGTCCCTGACTATGGCAGGGGAGTAGGACTAGAAGATTTTTAAAGGTCCTTTTTGACCCAAACAATTCTGTTCTATGATTCTGTGCCTGGGATAGGACCAAGGAAGTTTGGTTTGCCTCATCTCAGGTATGAGATGACAGATTTTGGTTTTAGATGCTTGTTAGACTTTTCTTGCAGCCAGTGAAGAAAGTCACATAGTAAAGCTGGGTCTTAAGGAATTAAAGAGAAGTTTCTGGCTCCTAACATACCTCCCATCCCAACTGTGTGACAGCACAAACTGCTCTGTCAGGGTCTTCTCTCAGTCCTTGCAGTTCTGCCTCTCTCCTTATGTTGGTCACAGAGTTAGGCCAGGGATCTTTCCAGAGGAGAGACAACACCTGAACCTGGACTTCAACTTCTTTGTGGTTTATATTTGTAGTTGAACCCTTTCTCAGTGTAATTCTCCCTCATATCAGAAAGAAGTTATGATGGTAAGTAGCTTCTCTGAGTCTGTGAGACCTTACACAGATATTTTAAGATGGGAAAATCTTAGTCAGCTTTAGTCACTTGTATTTACATTTCAACATTACCCTCAGTTATTTTGGTCCACGCAGAGAAATACATTAAATAAATTAAATAATAAACTGAAATTGGCACATATTTTAATATAGTCATTCTTAATGCAAGTATGTTCATATGACTTGATAAGATTAACTCACTTTGCAAGAAGTTTTGCTGCTTATTATTGTCTCATATGACTTAAAAATATGACATTAAAGTCATGTTCACTAACTAATTGTTGTACCATATGTTTTTGTGTAGTTATCAATAACACAAAACTGTTTGTTTCACTTTCATAGGTCTCATGTGACATGGCTTTTAATGTGTGTGTGCTCACTTATGCTGGTGTATTCCAAGGGCTTATTATTAAACATTTCTTTTCCTTTAAGGAGCTAAAACAAATGGTCAAAGATGAGTTTAACTGAATTGTGATAGAAATTGAATTGATCATTTTAGATGTCCAAAAGTTACTCATCTGTCTCCTAACTGGTCCATCATTTAAAGACAGCAGAGAGAAACAGGTACCTCCCAGACGATCCATCAGCTCATTTCAGAGCAAGCATCTGAGATCAGATGAGCTGCTCTCCCAAAATGATTATTTCTGACTCCTAACAGCTTGGGGGTTGCACAGCCCACCACAGGTACCTAAATATCTACTTCAGGATAGATTTCTAAACTATATTGTCAGTGTTTAACGTAAATATGATACAGGATGTAAGAGATGGTCAAAACTTTTATGGAAGCCAGATGTCAGGCAGGCACAGTGCACAGTACCTAATCCAGCACCTAAACTTATGTGTAACTATCCCATCCATTGATTCTGACTCACAAAACTAAGAGCAAGCCCAGGATGGTGTTATCTTCTCTTGGGAAATCAAAACTATTAGTTTTCCCATGGAGTCACAGCAGAGTACAGGGCAGTGATGCCAGTGCTAGACCAAAATATTTATAAATATTGCTAAACACTTTTAAATCACTGTAGATTTCTTATTTATGCTTTGACCACAGATATTTTTTCATAACCAGCTAAGATTAGACTGATGATGATCAGTCTACTGGCAAAAGAAGTTTGGAGTGAGCATTACTCTTTCTGGAAGAGTTTTAATGAATTCATTCATGTTTTTATAAAGATCTTGGGAATTTTTACTGCTTTTGAACTGCTAAAGGAGCTCTTAAGCAAGTCATGAAAGGTTGTTTCCTTCACACTGTTTCTGGCAGGTTTTATCCATGTGAAACTGTGAATTAGCATTGTTGTAGATTGTGGCAGAGATGGGTCAACATGAATGTCTGCGTTAGTTTGACAGGTGGGACAGGTTCAAATATGAAATTAGTGGGATTTCTCTACAGTTTCAGACAGATTTATCATCATTGCAAAACATCACTTTTTTTTGATCCTTCGAGAAGTAAGTAGGTGCATTTCAAGTTAATTGGCACATCCACCCAGTAACCATTCAGAAGGACTAAACAAGATGAAGAGAAATGGTTTCTGGACATCACATTTTCCCACAAATAGTGAGCAGGAAGGTTCCTCAAAGAAGAACTCAGGAGGAGGGAAAAACTCTTTTGAGGGACTTACTGCTGTGTACAGATACATTATATGGTGGTTATGGAGAAGGCAGAACCAGGCTCTTCCTGGAAGTAAATGACAAAAGGAAAAGAGGCAATGGATGGACAGGATTTCTTGGTGCCATTTCCACTGCCTTTAAGGCCTGTTGAGTTTTTAAGTCCATTTCCTGGAACATACCACAAATGTACTTGCTTTCTTCCTTTTCCCATGTCTCCGATTTAAAGTAATTTAAAAGCGAATTGAAAACTGAAGGTTCTGTCTCTGACACCCACTTTGAAAATGTCTGAAATAATAAGTTTGTTTGCAATCACAGATCTTACTATGATTAATGCATCAAAGCATTGCTGGGAATTGCCTGGGTACTATTTAAGTGCTCTTCAAAGCAAAGGTACAGACTGAGAGTTAAGAGGTTTCTCTCTCTTTGTACATCTTTGTGTATGTGCTTATCAAACTCCAGTGGAAAGGGCTCAGTGGGTTTGCTTTTCTCATCCACACATGCATTGCCAGCTAAACAAAAATTCCTCTGGGGAAAAGCCTTTTTGTTTTGTGAAAGATAATTTTGTCTTGTAAAGAATTTAGCATTGTAAACATGCTTATAAATGTTTGACATGTGATACTAGTAAAGCATAGTAATCTAAACCAACATCCTGTCAGGATCCTAAATCTGGTTGCAGACTACATGGGATGTGCAGAGCAAGGGCTTGAAAAAGACCACCCAAGTTAGGACTGAGAAGTGCTACACATGATTTGGGAATGACTCCTACAAACAAGGGTTTGAAGAAAAGAACTTCTTAAAAAAACCCCACAAAATTACTGGATAAGTCACCCATTTACTGCAGTGTATCAGGGGAGGCCAGTAAGGGGCATCTCCATCAAACTCCAGGGATCTGAAAGGGAGGGAGAGAACCAGATCTGAGATCTCGCTTTTAAAGAAGCTCTAAATATGTCTTTTTTGATCTCTTTCTTTGTGGTTTCATCCATGCCTTGACCTCTGGCTCAGTGGCTTTTGGGTCTAATTTATTTTGTTTCCAGACTTTCTCATTGTAGATGTGAAGACTGGTCTTACTGTGGGTAACAGAACACAAGATTGATTGACACCTAGTGACATATCTAACATACCTTCAGGGCATGCTTAGCACATCAAGTGTTTCTTCGCCAGTTTATTCTAATTTTTCATCCCTTAGCTAAATTTCTCAACAATACTTCACGATTCCAGCTGAAGCAGGATTTTCTTTTTGCATTATCATTGTTACAACGATGCCAAAAAGTAAGTAAGTGCATCAAACCAAGAACAAGACACTATACTGGAAAAGAAATAGAATCCCTTGTTCACTCCAGACATTACAAAGAACGGTTGTAGATCTGGAAACAAAACTAGGAGATTTTATTTTAGATAGTGAAACCAAGTTAAAGGGAAGAACCTGCTCAAATAATAATTGTGATATGGTCCATAATCAGACATCAGTCTCAGTGGCTCAGTGATTTGATCACATGTATGTTAACACAGCATGGACATGGTTTAGGCTTTATTGACCCTGGAAGACTGTCAGTCTGCTTGTTTATTGGGTTTATATTCCCTTTGCTCTATGGATGTTCTCTCCGTGCTATTTCAGCACCACAAATGCCTTGGTAAGCAGGAGAATGCAATCTGTCTGCATGCAAGAAACCAGCAGAACAGGTTAAGAGCAGAAAACAGCACTGTGGGGAAGAGCAAAGAAACCTGGGCACACTGACCCTACACTCACTCCATGCCACTCCACAGAGTACCTCCTTCTTCTCAATTCATCAAAGGACAAGCAGAATATAAGTACTGCTCCAGGAATATAGCAGTCAAGTTGTTCCCTTGTTCTGCTTCTTCCCTTGCACACTTCTTGGAAGAGAAAAAGAGCTGAAATATTGCCAAGTGCTGCTGTGGAGAGGAGCCCTTAGCTAGCACAGAGCCTGAAGAATGTTTCCCTACAACCTGGTTTTTTTTTTCTGATGGGATTCATCTTCCCTAACCTTCACCATCCAATAATTAGGCATCTAATCAAAGCCCTTCATTATGTTTGTCTGCAGTTGCTGCAGAGAGGTTGGATGAATCCCCCTCTGGGGTTACTTGTCTCTGTGTGTTGACAACAGAGTCAGCCTAAAAGACTGGCTTAGACCAGACAGCCAACTCCTTGGCAGCTGGGATTAAATTAGATCAGTCCCAGCTTCAGCTGCACTCCAGTGAGTGGCAGACTGACTCAGAGTAAGTCACAGCTCACTGCAGCCCTTTAAATGCTCAACAGGAGTTGTGTGTTTCTGCCTCTGGGATCATTGTGTCCACCCTTAGCTCTGTAAAGTCTGGATTAACATATTTTCTCTATATACACTGGAACAGGTTGCCCAGAGAAGTCGTGGCTGACCCATCCCTGGAAGTGTTTAAGGCCAGGATGGATGAGATGTTGAGCAACCTGATCTGGTGGAAGATTCCACAGCAGGGGGTTGGAACTAGATCTTTAAGATCCCCTCTAACCCAAGCTATTCTATGATTCTCTTCTTCTATGATATGTAAACCTTGGGACAGCTAATCCACAAGCAAAATTAGTTTTCCCTAAACCATTTTATGTCAAGACTCAGAAATACTTCCATTTCTTGCTCAGTGTTTAAGCATGCACTTGAATCTGTTAAAACCTGTAGAAATGAATATATGAAACAGGCTAATGGTGAATCACTTCTTTGCAAGGATAGCTGTGGCTCTCATGTTTGAGTTCCTATTTTTAAATTGTAAGAATAGTTTTAATTACATATTGCTGCATGTATAATTTTAAGATAATTATATAGCGAGTAGATTAAGTTCTTATTTGCTTATCATGCCTGAAGGTCTCATTTAGCAATTATTTAATACTCACCTAATGTAAAACTGCCTTATTAAATGGGTGCTGAACAGCAAAGACCCTTCTTTAAAAGAAGAGTCACAACTTTGTAAGGGAAGAATGGAATTGTCAGACAGGTATGAAGCACCCAGTCTTTATCTCTTACCAGTTATCTTGAGTTTGCTTAAGAAAATGCATTTATTGATGCTGAGTCTGACTAAAGTGATCTCAGTATCTCTCCCTTCCCACTTACACAATGTGTGTGGGGTGTGAGCTCCCACCCACAGCACGGAAACATCTGCCCCTGTGCAGAGACAAGGAGGTGACCAACTATTTGCCCTTTGAATCATCTGAAAGTTCCTCTCTGAAGGAATTTCCCACTGATATAAGGAGCACAGAAAGTAAAAAACAGTTTTCCAAGTAATCACCTGAATAGGGTAAACCATCTCAAATGGAATTCCCATTTGGTGAAGCAAACTAAATACAGGAGGTAATCGAGGTGATCAGTCAGAAATAAAGGTGACCACAATTTTTCCTGTGCTGATCCACAGACCAATGTCTGATATTCCTGCAAATTATCCTGCAGGCTGTGCCTGAGAGATGCCTCTAAGTCTCCATAGGACTGGAGGGAAATGCAGTAAAGCAGACAAGGGTTATAAATTTCCAGTCGTTTATCCATGATAAGTAAAGGAAACTGAAACCCTGAAGTATCTTTGGGGCATCTAATGCTCAAGTGATGAGCAGAATTCCACATCCTTAGTTTTATGGGGTTTGTGCCAGATGATCTATAGGTAAACAAAAGCACACTGTGATTAATAGCCATATCTCACATCCTGCCCTCCTGGTTTAGGTTCCCTTTTAGTTACCATTGTATTTTTCTTTGACATGTAAGTAGTTTCTTTGAAACCTAAAATTCTCTGTTCTGTACACCAGGATTACACAGTTGTTCATGGATAAGTCTTTATATTTGTGGTAAAAGGGTTAAGCCACAGACTATCTCCTTATTATCTGAGAGCATGTGTAATATTCATACAAATGTATGTGGGCAAGGTGTGATCTGAGTGTTTCAGAATTTCAGAGATGTCTATTAAGCACTCTGAGGATTCTCTGAAACAGGTGGATGTACTCTTTATTAAAGTCAGCTACATGTATCAGAGAGTTCAAGTACATATACTTAGAAAGAAAAAAAAAAAGGTAAATTAATTATTAGCACCTTGTGTTTTGACTGTAGCCAATTCCAGAGGTGATAAACTATCCTCAGTTATTTTTAGGATTTATTTGCTTTTCCTACAAGTTAGGTAGTTGGAGGAATCCTTTCACCAGATGATATATATAAGGAAGGTCTATGAGCACCAGGACCTACTTTCTTATTAGACTGGAATCCACAGTTCTGATGTGTGTTTTACATATAGGTAATCTACTAAGCCATTCAGCATTCACTCTTAGGAGCTAGGGAGGAACAACTTGATCAACCAATTAATTCAAGGTTTATCTTTCCAAAGAGGAATTTAAATTCGGGTGATCTATGACCACACCTTTAAACCTTTAATAAGTAGTCAGGGATCAGTACAAACCAGAGCTGTCCCATTTCTTTCCTGCAGGCACAGGACTTGTTGACTTGGTTGTTTGTGCAGGCTAAGCTTCCCAAATCATGTTTTCCAGAAACAAAGAGGGTAACCCAAGCATTCAGAGCAGGAAGCACGAGCTAATTTATAATAGGATTAACTTTGCTGGGTTTTCTGTGTTAAGATCTCTACTACAGCTGCTCTGTTTGATTACAATTCTGTCCATGTCGCCTCTCTCCTGCAAGGCAGGGACTGTTTTTGTGTTTGTTTGGGCTGTTTTGTTTGCCCCAGTCACCACACATGGCCACCTCTACAATAGATGAACGTCTCTTAGCAATGCTGTGCAAAATGGGTGATATTCACACAGGCTTCTTTGGGAGGCACAAGTATTGCTTTCCTTATTTGCCATGCATGTCACTGAATTAAGGAAGTGGCTTTATCCAAAAGAAATCCAGCCTTGGGAGCTGTTGAGTAAGTTATGCTTGGATCTGCCTGAGTGACTCGACCTACAGGCACAACACGTGGAGTGGGATCAGCCAAAGATTAAAACAACTAAATTTAACTAAAAATTCAGGTATCCACATGTCAGGTGTGTGTTTCAGTTCTCTTTGTGCCCAGTAAAATTTCAGTCTGGTTGAACTGCTCCCACTTTTGTGTGTGTTTGCAATAACACGTTGTCCTGCCTGAACTTCACTTTCATTTCAAGAGGACATGGATGTCCCACAGCCATGGTGTCACATCTGTCACCTCTGTGTGGGTATCTCACTTATCCCAGTCTCAAAAGCTGCTGCCTGACTGTGTGAGCAACTGAACTCTACCCTCATTAAAGGAGTCTAGAGAGTGTTTCAGCTGCCCAAATGCCACTGCCTGTTTTTCCTCTTTAACACCTGTCATTGTTCTGGTGGTGACTGAAAGAGAGTCACATTCCAAAAAAAAAAAAGTGGAGTGTCTGCAACCTGTCAAGTCCATGACAGGTGTTTTTTAACCTTTGAGCATCTGCTGTTGAAAGCGTTTCTGGGAAAAAACTGCACAAGAAAAATTGGAATCCCACTGTACTTCACAACATTTGCTGCCAGCAGAATCTTAACACAAGTGAAATTAAAAATAATCTGTTTGGATAAAAAATCAATAACACGCTTGGTAAGATTTCAAAGAACTTGCAAATAAAGACACAGTATGGTCTTACTTCAGATCTTTATTCATTTTGTTTATTGGATCAGAAAAATTATGATGAAGTATTATGATGAAGTTTTTATTTTTTTACTAACCAGAGAGATTAATTTTTGGTTCACCAAACACAAATACCTATGAAATATTCTAAATTATACGTGATATTTAGAGGTGTCATAAAGCAGTTGGCAGTCCCCTGTGTATACCCTTTATTCTCAGTAACAGTGGTTTCTGTAATGGCCTTAGAAGAGGAGAGTGAAAATCTGTACCAGTAGAAAATGTCTAAGGAAAGGCTTTGTCAGAGTTTTTGAGCTCCACATGAGACACATCTCCCCCTAACCCACATTTCCTCCTATGAAGTGACTGAAGGGTTTCCATGGCCCTTTGTCCCTGACTCTGTGTCTAAGGCCTTATTTGAGGTGCTGTAAGAATATTTGCTCTGCTCAGATGGAAGTTTTAACTCAGCATCATCTCTAAAAAAGTTTAAAAGAACCAGGGCAAATATAAACCATGTCCCTGCCTTGTCATGTTCTTTCAGCCATTTAGGGAAGTTGGTGTGTCTTTTTATACGAGAAAGGCAATGAGGTACTGCTTGAATTCTGCAATTCAAAGGCTAAAGGACCTTCCCATGTTCATACTCTGAAAGTGCATTTTTAGAGAAGAAAATACAATGTCTTGAAACTACCAGGAATCCAAAGAATCAAAGAAAATTCTAATGCCAACTGTTTACTGTCTATTTTTTTCCCTGCAAAATAAGTTACCAACTAAGCATGTCAATGACTTGTTATCACAGAAACATAGCTATTTTCATTTTACGTGTATCAGCATTATCATTGTGATTCCACAGGCATTTTGTTCTTTCAGAATTTCTATTTAAAGTGCAGTGTGGATGAATCTTCAATAATCTTTCCATATTATTTTTTTTTCTAATACTGATACTGGAAACTATAACAAAATTATAACATAAACAGGACATGGGCTCATCTCCTGGAGACACATTCCACCAACTCTCAGTCATAATACTGGGGTAGGGTTAATACAACCCTGTATAAATATTAAAAATTTCAGTGAGTGTGATAAAATCCTCTTATAGTTAAATAATCATCAACAGAGAATAACCATTCAAGTCATGTTAACCTTATTATCCAAGATAGGCACCAAGAGGCTTTTAGATATCCTACATATCAACTTTTACTGATTAAAGGGGAGTCAAGTATGATCAGATCCATATTAGTTATGTGTCTTTTAGAAGTCCATGTTGCAGTAGCTACATCTCACCTTTGGTATCATAGCAACACAAAAATAAAAGGACACTTTGGCCACCAAGGTGACTACTCAGAGAGCCACCTGAGTGTAGGAGTGGGGATAATAAAAGGAAAAGTTTCTTGTCAGTCACTGTGCACAGAGCATTAAGCAGAAAAGAGCCTGAAAAGAGAATAATTTTAAGGCAAGAACAGAAAAAAAATCAAATAAAATTGACTTGAAGCAGGGAAAAAGAGGAAGGAGAGAATAAAAGGAAGGCTGGTTCAGAGAAGAAAGAAAATTGAGAATTGCTTGAAGAACAGGCAGGACAATGTCAGTTCCTGGAATAAATTAAATAAATTATTTTATCTGTTGTGCGACTTAACTGGAAATAATTAGGCTTGGAATGAAGCATGAAGTCCTCTGAATGCACGTCCTTGATGTATCTCTCACTGAACTTTTGGGGATGGAACTGAGAGAAAGGGTGAATCTTCACAGGCTCGTGGCAGAGACAGCTGTGAGAGAGGAGCCTTTGTGCTGTGGAGAAACAGGGAAGGTTCAGCATTACTGTCCTACAGCCTGGTTAGGCCCAAGGAGTGTGGGGGGAAAGAAAGGAATCCCAATCATCAGAAACCAGGATAATAGTTGGGAGCTGAATCAGGGAAGCTCTGTTAGGGTTATATCCTCTGTTTGAGCAACTCAGAACAGCACAACATGTTGTCCCCCTGTGAGCCCACAGTCAACTTTTGCTGATGACAGTGAATTTGAAAAATTACATTTGTTATTTTGATAAAAAGTGAGCCTGCTAAACTCTCTCAATGAGAAGAGTTTCTTCCTTAATATTCTCTTTGGAGAGAGACATACACATCCCACAGCTTTGGGACCTCCACCTTTCAATTCAAGTTAATGATCACAGCAGCTGCTTGAGCAGTGACTCCTCCAAATTCCTTTTGTAGGGTTGAAAAGGAGCACGTGCTGTTAGGAGATGATGCCATGGAAAGCAGCTTCCAGGATTTCTACTTGGAGCTGGTTCTTTTCAGAGCAAGCACAGACACAGCACCATGGCAGCCCTCAGCATCCACAGAATCCTGTGGCACAAATCCATCTGCTGGCCATGGATTTGGGGATACAGAGCCTTCATGGTCTCAGTGATTGACTGGGTCTCCTCCAGTGTTCAGCAGAACTGATTTTTGATGTGTTTGAAAAGGGCGTATTTAACCATTTCTAAGTTTTCCAAACTGGGATGAGTGGGAGATTCCTGAAATCTACAGGCACGGTCAGTAAATCTTATAGGACCCCCATGGAAACAACAAATCTTTTTATACAACAGAAACTGCCTTGTCAAACACACTTTTTGCTGTGTTTCTAGGGCAACATTGCTGCTGCTGTGGCAAGACATGAAGTGCACACCTCCTCCTTTCCATAAAATTTTCTATTTAAAAAGATATTCTGTTTCGGGCCCTAAGGGCAATCTGAGAGTTACATAAAATTAGTTATATGTAAAAAATAATTTTAAAAAAGTTATTTTTAATTGTTTCTTTTTTTTCTTTGTCCATAAAACTTACCAAACTCTGAAGATTCAACCCACCCACAGCGTCAGAGCTGCAGCTGACAAAAGCTGAAGACCAGACTCAACACACCCTGGTGTTCTTTGGTTTGAGAACGTGACAATGAATAGCAAAGCAAGCCCAGTGCTGTCCCAGTTCTCTGGGGTTTAACCTACATCCTCTGCTCTCTGAAATGATCAAATCTGCAGCATTGCTTCAGCTGTCCTCCTTCAGCTCTGTCTGGCACGGTATGGTTTTGCACTCATGAATAATCAAATTAATTTTAAATACCTTTTTACAGAATCCTAGAATGGTTTGGGTTGGAAGGGACCTTAAATATTCTCTAATTCCAACCCCCTGCCATGGGCAGGGACATCTTCCACTATCCCAGGTTGCTCCAACCTGGCCTTGGACACTTCCAGGGATGGGGCAGCCACAGCTTCTCTGGGCAACATACACAAGTACCTTCATCTGTGGATCTCAGGCTTTTTGCAAGTCTAAAGTATTCTATTTTAATTCAGTGCTGTCTATGAGACTAATTAACATAATGGCTCAAGAGAATTTTTTGATCACTGGAGGTGACAAGAGACACCGATTTCTTTAGATTTTGAAGGTAAGAAAGCACAACCAGCTCTCCCCAGAATCAGACCCTTCAAATTATGTCATGGTCCAAGACTGATATGTTGAAGTTCATTTGCTTCAGAGGGATTTTTGTAACTTTTATTATTCAGAAAGTACTTAGATTCCTGAGATAAGAGACTTAGAGACAAGTAACATTTTTCTATTTCTATTTCTCTTTTCTTTTGGTTAATCAAATGGACACTTGAACTAAATTCTAAGAACAAAGAGATACAGGGAGTGCAATTAAAATCTTGATATTTGCTATTCCTACTCAATACTTCTGGCAGAGTATTCAAAGCAATCTTGTTTCTAAGTGCAGTAAATGCAGTGGGTCAGGTAAATGATTCAGTAAATAATGAGGTTTTCATGGTACCTAGGGAAGCATAAGGAGCACATGAGGAGACAGGCACCAAAGAACTCATGTCTTATCCATTATGTAAATAAGGGATTATTTTTCATTTTCATCTCAGCTCCCCTTATGTCCCCATCAATAGTGTGTAAGGAAAGGCAGAATTTTAATCCCAAGTTTTGCTTGCCAAAAAAACAGAAACAGTTGCAATCCTTCCCAGCTCAGGCTGAGACAGCAGACCAAGCAAGGAATGGTTGGAATGATTAATGGATTCACAAAACTATAAACATCTGGACAGGTCTTATAGTGGAATCTGTTTGACAGGACCAAAGTAATGTTTATATTCCAAACACTGAAGGAAGATTATCCTTTGCTACCTTATCAAGGTGTATTGATCCCATCGCTTCACAGTTAATCTCCACAACATGGGCAAAGCAAAATCCTAAGGCAAAAAAAATGATCAGAAAAACTATAACTGAGGCTGACATATGGAGAGATCTTTTTTGATAAATTCCAGGTTATTCGAGTCCTAAAGATCACCCTTGGGCTGGGAGTTTGCAGACTGAAAAGTTTCTCAGCTTTGAGGCTGAATGTATGAAAAGAATTTTAAATGTAGATGCCTTATCTGGAAAATGGGTTTAATGACATTTTTCTTCTCTCTTCTTTCAGTTCTGGTAATTAAATGGTTAGATGATGGTTCATATTAAATCACTGGGACAGGATCAAGCCACTTGAGAGGCAAATAATAAGTCTTATGTATTTACTAAGTGACCATGTCAGAGTGTTTTCTTTCCTTCTGAATGATCTTCTAATTATTACTTTTAAAAACACACTTCATAGAAAAGGAGAACAAATGTTTCAGCCTTGGGACCTCATCTCAAGGTTGCACATGGTACCAAAGTGCATTATGAAAACCCTTTTGTACCACCTGTAATTAGAGATAATTGCCAGCAGCCTGGCTGTTCATTTTCAGGAACTAGGCACGGGTTATCTCTGCTCCAAAAGCCCTTATATTGTGCCTGCTTGTGTATTTTCATAGCAGAGACCTCTACAATTTTACTCAGGGATGTGAAAAGATAATTCATAGCCAGGCTGAGCACTGTGTACTTACAAATATGAGTGTGGAGAGCCCATTCCAGCTCGGATGCTTGGGAAGTAAGAGCAGTCTTGTTATGTAAAATTGGATTGTGCCTGATCACATGAATTCAGATATTGACTCTATGGGATCTTAGGAAAGCAATTTTACTCTGTATAACTTGAACAAAGCTACTCAACCCTTAGATTATTAATTTGCAAGAGTNACACATTACTAAATTTTTGCTTTCACTGGCTCTGCAAAGTAGTTAAATGTCAAATCAACCTCTACAGTCATGAAAGTGAAAAACATTTATTAGCTTAGATGGGATTTGTGTCACACAGCTTTTGATATCTGACATGTAGACAATCCAGATGTGCACCCATCATTCCAGGCTCTCCTTCTAACCAACAGATGCACTTCAGGGAATAATTTATATGCCCTATTCTAGATATTATGGGTCCTCAAACTGCCTTTTGCTTCATTTCAGTTATAGAGGAGTCACTTGATCAAAGGGAGACACCTGCAATGCACTTGTCTGTGTTTGGCCAGAGAAGTCTCATCCCTTGTAATTCTAAGATGTGGAGAAGTCTCTGGAGAGACTTTACTGTTGCCTTCCAGTGCCCTAAAGGGGCTTATAATAAGGAGGGAGAGGGATGTTTTATATTGACAGATAGTGACAGGATGAGGGGGAATGGTTTTAGATGGAAAGAGGGCAGTTTTAGATGAGATATTGGGAAGAAATCCTTCCCCGTGAGGGTGGNATAAGGTGTGATTGAAGATTTTGAGGTGATGATGATGAGGGGATCACCTTAACTGCCACATATCTGTACCAGCTATAACAGAATATTAGGTATTTTTCCTGTCAGTCTCTCAGGTACCAGATAGGGCATGAAAATAAAACCTTTAACATATCCCAAAACTGTACTTGTAAAATACATTTTTACATATATGGACATAAACTTATGTGTTCTGTATCTATGTGTGTATGGAATAATTGAATCCTAGAGTCTTTAAGGTTGGAAAAGACCTCCAGGATCATTGGGTCCAATCACTGACCAAACACTGCCAGGTCTACTATTGAACCATGTCTGTAAGTGTCACATCTACAAATGTGGGCNTAAGGAGGGAGAGGGATGTTTTATATTGACAGATAGTGACAGGATGAGGGGGAATGGTTTTAGATGGAAAGAGGGCAGTTTTAGATGAGATATTGGGAAGAAATCCTTCCCCATGAGGGTGGGGAGCCCCTGGCACAGGTTTCCCAGAGAAGCTGTGGCTGCTCCATCCCTGGAAGTGTCCAAGGCCAGGTTGGAGCAACCTGAGATAGTGGGAGGTGTCCCTGCCCATAGAACAGGGCTTGGAACTGGATGATCTTCAGGGTCCCTTTCAACCTAAATCGTTCTATGCTCTTCGAGGTCTTTTCCAACCTCAAATATTCTATGATTATATGACATATTGGACATCGAGCTCAGATTACTTGATGTACATAAAATGGGAAGTTAAAGACAAAACCAGGAGAAAAATCAACATTTTTCCAAATCACCCTATAGGTTTGATTTTACAAACTACTCTTACTACGAGTATAATTAAAATAGTATTGAATAACAAAGTAGCAACCTTAAATAACTTGACCTAAGCAAATCGTTGAGTCATTATTCTGGTTTGATATTTGTCTTGTTTAGCTTGGAGGAGGAATTACTTAGATACCATCTGTTTCCTGTGAGCTGTATTCTAAGAAAAAAAAAAATTAAAACATTATCTTGAGAGAAATGTATTACAAATGAGTGCTCAGGAAATGTACAGCACAAGGACTAAAATGAAAAATGAAGATACAACCTGTGACTTAGAAGGTATTGGCAATAGAAAGTTGAGATTTCCCATATCTTTAGAGGTATCCTTTTATCTTTGCCCTTAGGAAAGATCAAAGAAAGTTCATGTTATTTCTATTCTTGCTCAGTGCTCTGTAAGTTGTACAAATATTTTGCCTAATGCTGTGTTAGAGCCCTTTGGGAACTGGACTGAGTCCACTCAACACATTGCTCATGATAATTTTGCCTGAGCTTTTTAATCTCTTTATAAAACAGTCCTTGGTCTCCAGGACAAATTCTTTAACATATTATTGTGCACAGCCAGAAGCCAAAAAAGCAGTAATTAAACAGGAAATGAATACACTTATTTAGAATGCTTTTACATAAGATTTTTAACAAATAAGAGCCTAAAAATTAAGCCCAAAGATTCATGTCTTGAGTATTACAAGAGCTCTTGCTCTCATGACTTTCAAGACTCAGAGAACTACACCCCTGGAAGTTTATAAGACAGGCAGGTTCTGATTCCTGACTTTAATTAATTAAAGATCCTCAAATGAACTGCTTCTGCCAGGAATGTCCTTGAGATTCCTGCTGGTTTGATGCTGACAGTGGGTATCTTCAATCTTTACAACGTGTTGCACAGCAAGGAGCAAAATGCAATCTGAAATTTACAGTCCTTGCAGTCAAAGAGAATGAGTAACATTTGTGCAAAGAAGTTGAAGAATCCCATGTATTTAAGCAGCTAAATACTACTGGAGCAGCATTATTTGTGTCTGATTCCTTCTTTTTTGGTGAACCAATTCAAACCAGAGAGTGAGCAAATTGCTGCTACTCTTCTTTATTATGCATCCCACTTAGCACAGCTATTCATTTGTGCTTGGAAAGGGTTATTTTTGTCCATTTACCTCCTGTATCTCCATGTGAGAAATATCAAATCTTGAAAGCTTATCCACCCTTGATACATAAAGGGTTGCTTAATGAAAGCCTATAAGACACTAATTATCTAGTGGGATTTCTAAGTGGGAACTGTGTTGTGCTTGGAGTTCAGCTGCAAGAAGAGGTTGAAAACTGCATGGAACTGAATATGTGACTCTAGTTCCAAAAAAATAATCATCTACTGAGCATATGCTTAAAATCTAGTCCTGCATATGCTTGGGGTTGTGGTACTCTGCTGAATCATGGGTGGAAAGCAATGACTTCCCCATTTAATTTCTTGACACAGCCAAGTGAAATGTTTGCTGCATTCTTGTCACTGGAAAGAGCAGTCAAAAAAATGTACTATCATCTTCTTTCTTTTTAAATGATGAGATTCCCTGTGTAGTTTTTCTCTATTATGTTAAGCAGTGCAGTTCTTTAAATTTATGTTAATTTTTATTTACATGACCGTACTATTACCTTTTAAACTAAAATATAAATTCAGGGAAGAAATGGAGTTCACGAAATTTCTGAAAATGGCTTTCTTAATGCTTTTCATTCTAAATGTCTTTGCAAATAATCTTGACAGCTTTTTAAATGGGTTTTAAATATTCCATAACAATAAAAGAAGACTTAGTCCTACATTGTAAAGAAAAGGGAAATAATATAGTGGTAGAAACAGGTAGTTTTGATTTCTGTGTCTATGTTGGTGTAGTGAACATTGTAAGCTTTAAGTAACTGCTGCAATTTAATGAAATGCACAATATAATATACTGAGAAATGAAGAGTGTCCTGATGTTTTAACAACTGGAGGGAACAGAGTAATTAAAACAATGATCATATTTATACAAAATTAAGAACAAAACCAGTAAGACTGGCTTTGTAAATGTTAACCAGATTGTGCTGGTTGCCCAAGGGATTTAGAAGGAAAGATCTTCATTAGCAGAAGGTCTTGCAAAATCTGGTTTCTTTTCCATTCTGCAGATTTTCTGGTGTCAAATATAATGATTAAAATCCTAAATATCCAATTCTTATAATTGTAACAGCAATTTCAGCCCATCTCCTCTTTCTTCCTAACTATCCTTAGCAGACTTAATAGCCTTGAAACACATACCTCTTGTCTAATGATGATCGAAACTGGCCAATGAATTTAATGAAGAGTGGGGGCTGGCAGATATGCAGCAGGATTGCAGAAGCTTCCTTTCCTTAGGAAATCAATTAAAAAATGATAGAGAATTTTTTGTGTCTTTTATTCTGTAAGTCAGTGGTTTTGGGCAGCTCAAAGTGGAACTGAAGTTTGCTGTGGCATGTGAGAGAGAAGAGGTGAATAATGTTATATTCCCATCCCTGGAAGTGTTCAAGACCAGGTTGGATGGGGCTTGGAGAAACCTGGTCCTGTGGAAGGTGTTCCTGCCCATGGCAGGGGGTTTGGAACTAAATTTAAGCTCCCTTCCAACCCAAACCACTCTGTGATTCTGTGATATGGCTCTATTTATAAGCAAATGCACTTGAGGTATTCCAGGTACTTGCTGGAATGTGGGTGTATCTGCCAGGACATCTCACCTGAGCAAGAACTGTTCCCTAAAGACCAGGTGAAGGGAGGGCTGAGAAACCAGACAGGCTTTGCAAGTCTCTGCCACCTCCTTTCAGCCATGAGAGCTTTGAAAAAACAGCTGCTCTTTTGAAAACCTGACATTTCAGAACCTCCCACAGCCTTGGGAAACCTTGGAGCAGCTGCTCTGCCCAACCTCCCCAGGGGCAGCAACACCTGCACAAGGGTCTGTTTAATTGGCACGAAAAAAAGAGTGGAGAATCAAAACCTGTCAGTCTCCTCTGCTGCTCCTTCCTCTCCTCAGCTACTCAACACTTCTGCAAAGTTTTCTCTCAGTGCAACAACTGTGTCAACCTAAGTATGCCAGGGGAAGAAAAATTTAATAGGGGAAGAAAAATTAAAAGTATTATCTGACATCCAGATGGTTCCCATCATTTCAGGATGTAACCACACACCCTGGGATGTCTGTGGAACAACCTTTCCATTAAAATTTCTATATTGCTATTTCAAACTTCTTAGAAAGAAACATTTCTCTTTCCCTGGTTAGTCCATTTCTCAAGTGGGGATAGTGCTTTCATGTTACCTAATAAAAAATCCCCAAAATACAAAGAGTTTGGATCATGCTACAGCCAGAGATAAAGATTTCCTGCTGTTTGAGGCTCCTTTTGCTACCTGCATGTAAACAACTGTAATGATCTTGAAGGGTTGATAGCTTAATCTTCTGGGAATAGTAAAGGTGAAAGGAAAATGTCATACTCTGACAGTAATTGCATAAGTATGATTAAGCTAAACTACTGCCTACAAACTTCAATTGTGGTATAGCAAAGGAAAAAGAAAATTATTTCCTGCTACAGAGGAGCACAGAGGAGAAAATAGATCCTAATTTTTAATATATCAAATGACAGAGGAATGATACCTCAGCAGTTTATTTATATAAATACATTTGGGGGCTTAGAATCACAGCTCAAAGAGAGTATTTTCATTGTGCATTACCCAGAGTCATCAAGGCTATAATTTAATTTGTGATAACTGAAAGAAGAGAGAAATGTGGATTAAAATGATGCTGTGTGCATGAGGATGTGTGTGTAAATAGAACAGAGCATAGTGCTAAAATACAGCAGGTGGTATTAGGAGTGAACCATGACTGTTTTAGAAGCTGTGGAAAGGCAGCAGAAACATGACCTGTTTTTCCTTTTCTTCCTCATTCTGGAGGGAGGTGGGAATACTTAGCTCAGTTTAGGGGTGTTTTCATCTGTCTCAGATTCAGCAGTGCTATCACGTACTCAGCCTCTTGGGGCCAGATCCACAAGTAGTATAATGTGACCCAGCATCACTGACTTTCCTGGAATTACATCAATTTACTATATTTGAGAACTGGACCTGCCCTGATTTCTTCTTCCTGTAGCAGTTTGTGGTTGCTTGGTTGTTGCCTTGGCTTTTTTTTTAATTAAGTATGTTCTTTCACAGCTTATTAAACCCTGTTGTTTGCAGACAGTCAAGGCAACAAAGGTTAATGTGTCAGGATTTGCTTCTTGATATAAGTGTTTAGGCTTGACTGAGGCCACCAGGGAAAGGCTTTACAGAGCTACAAATTGCTCATTGGCTGTGTGAAAAAAACCTAATAACTTCAGAAGAATTCAGCTAATGCATACCAAATAAATTGCCAATGGTTGGTAAAAACCAGAACACATTCTCCAGAACTGGAAGATCATATTAGTCCACAGTTGTACCCTGTCTGATGAGCCTGGTAAGTGCTGTAATGTCAAATCAGCACGAGAATCAAGTATTTCAGACAAAAGTGCAAGAAAACTTAAAGCTGACAAATGTAGCAGAGTTTCAACTGTCCAAAGAGGTCTTGACCTTTTCCCTGGAACACTCTAATCTGTAAATTGCCCTTATCCTTCTCAGCTCCTTCTAAACCTGGAAAGGGCAGCTGGACTGATAAAATGTTGGGAATGTGAAGAAGGATTTGCTAACTGATGTATAATGTACCCAAATGATTCTTTTTAATTTTGTTTTTATGAGAAAGAGAAATTTTCCAATGGGGAAGCTGTAAAATGTGAAATGTGAAAATAAATCCAAGAAGGATCAATCACAGAGCCTGACTCAAGAAGAAAAGGTCAAAAGATCTTTTTTTGGGGGAGAGGAGAAGGAGAGAAGGAGATAGTCCTGTCCTAGCACCTGTCTAGGTCTGCTCTGGAGTTTAGCACCCAAGAGCTCAAATGTCCTGGAACAAAAGACATATTTCCTTGGGACAATGTCTGTATCTAGGAATGATGTTCAAAATTAGACAATCGTATNACTTCATACCCCAAGATGTGAATTCCAATGCGCTTTTCTTGGCCAGGGTTTGTGTTTCTGATATGCAGCCACAAAGAAAGATATAATAATCCTTCTGGGTTTTTTTCACTGGTATCTGCAGCTGCCATGTGACAGATGCAGGAGAAATTCTTCCCTGCTTCATGACTCGTGTGTCCATTGCAACCAGCACAGATGTGTGGTGAGGAAACGTGGTGCTGTTTATATCAGATATTAGGAAGAAATTCTTCCCTTTGAGGGTGGTGAGGCACTTGTTGGCCAAAGAAATGGTGGAAGCCTCACCTCTGGAAGTGTCCAAGGCCAGGNTTATGACTCTCAACCCTTCACCTGGCTGTGCACAAGTAATTTTTTTTCTTCATCCAAACTGTATCTCAATATATATTTTTCTATATANTAAAGTCCCTTCCAACCCAAACCATTCTGTGATTCTGTGAAACAGGAACCATAAGGAGAGGTGGCACTGGATAACCCTGTCACATAAAGTGTTGGATTTACTGGCTCTGCTGTCTTTCCCATGAGTGGGATTTTCTTCCCCTCTCATCGGATGTCAGCAAAGCAGACATGAATGTGTTTCTTCTCCCAAGGCTTCCCTGACTATCGATGGAAAGAAGGAGGCAGTTGTACATCATGGCTCTTCTCACCTACATTGGATGTCTAATTTAGGATAAGAGGAATTGGAACTTCCAGTCCATTGATTGAATTGATTAGATTTACTGAAGGAGCCCTGGGGGACGAGCTCAGCAGAAATGCCCCCTTTGCAGGTGCTTATGAACAGTAAAGGTAAATCCTTTGTGATTTACCTTCTTTTTCTATCACACAGGTACTTCAAATCAGCTTTTTAGCCCAGAATCTTCTATCTAGTTTTTTTTGTTGCTGTTGTTATTTTTATTTTTTTATTATTATTAAAAAAAATCTGCACACAAGATCTCTGTTGCTCTGGGAATTTCTCTCTTCCTCTTTTTGTATTCCTCACCTAGAGTTTCCCTTTTTTTTTTTGTTCCCAGGACTCNTTTTTTCCCAGGACTCATCATTATTTCAAAAGCAACTAATGGGATTCTCAAAAAAAAAAAAAAAGTTTTTATTTAAAAAAAATTTATTAGAAAAATAAAGAGCAGAAGCAGATACATGATTGCAGCAGCAGCAGAGGTATTGTCTGTCTGCTTCTCAGAGGTTTTGAACATCCCTTGTCCTGTTTTATTCAAAAGATAGGACTCCAATGTCAGCTTGAGAGCATAGATGTTTTCTTACATATCCTTGCTACTAAAAATGAATAATTCAGCAGACACTGAAAAAAACTTCTGGAATCCTCAAATATTAACTTGATATTTAAATGCTAACTTGCTCAAATAAGTAAAAACCCTAAAGATAATCCACCATCAATATAGAATTGTTTCAAAGCAGTTTATTTTCTGGTATTGTCAGGCAGGGGTAAGTTTGAAGCTGATGCATAACGTTTTTTAGTCATGAAAGGAAAAAATATTCTCATTTCACCAGAATGACAATGAATGAAAAAATACTACTTGCCATGTATGAGGGAACCAGTGTTCCCAGTTGCCATGATATTTATTGTAAGTCTTAGGAAGGAGGGTGAAATCCATTTCCCTGAGCTCTACAAAAGCATCCCAACTACCTGCCTCAGATCCTTCTGTGGTCAGTGAAAGAAAAATGGCATCTACAATGTGTGATTTTCCCTGAACATCTTGTGTCTAATATAAAATTATCCTATAAGATGAAAGACTAAATTTAACTGAACTCCAACATTATATTTTTTTTAAAGCCCCAGTTCGTGTGTCAATATGAATAGAGAAATAACTTAATTCCAACCTATACAATTCCATGCCAATGTGTTTAGACATCTGAGACAGAAAGTAGTGATTGTATTCAGAATCCAAATGCTTAACTAACCCTAATTTTGACCCAGACCCTCTTTCAACTGCAATTTGTCAGACTTCTCACAGGGGCTCAGAGACTGGATTCCTGTTCAGCAGCACAGTGACCTGGCTGGGACACAAGTGATACATCAGGTAAAGGTTACAGAGGTCTCCTATTTTGCCAGGAAGAGCAATTCACTATTCTTGTATAGTTGTGGTCATGGCAGTGGCAAATTAAATAAACAGCTACTGAGATGCAGCTTTCCTGGAGCTTTGCCCAGGATGAAATTGCATGTACAGTGGTCTGGGATGATCTGCTTTAAGGCACAGCCAGAGGATCATGGGTGATTGTGTTTAGAGAAGTTCCTGTTCTTTGAATTTCCAGGAGCTGGGGCTGTACAATTCTCCCATAGTCACATTCCTGCTGTCAAAGGTAGCTCATCATCCCAGATTTTGTGTGGATCTGTGACCAGAGACCATGTCTTGGACACTCCCCAGAGAATGGGATGCCTTTGTTTCTCAGCGTCCACACTTTCCATCTGTGTTATTACCAAGACAACTTCATGAGTTTGACAGATAAAGCAAAAGACCTTTGGGAATCCCACACTTCTCCTGAGTTGCAGTAAAAAGTCTGGCAGAGTGAAGGCAAGGTGTAGCTAATCACAAAACACTCAAGGTGAAGGAGAAAGAAATCAAGGATGTTGAGAATCAAACAGGTTCCCTCAGTGCTGGGATTGTCCAGTGCAAGAAAGTGTAAACCAGGTGGCCAGACTGGGTCTTTTGATCACAAATTAGGTGGGGTTTGTAGTCTGTGCATATTTCTAGAGAAGAAAACTCAGAGAAACAAGTACTTCCCTGGAGGAAAGGGGTAAACTGGAGACATGGAGCTCCAGAGTGGGTCCAGCAGAGGCTACGGAGATGATTAAGGGATTAGAGCATCTCCTTTGTGAGGAAAGGCTGAGGAAACTGGGCCTGTTCAGCCTTGAGAAGAGACACTGAGAGGGGACATCATCAATGTCTGTCAGTGTCTGCAGGGAAGTGTCAGAGAATGGTCCAGGCTCTGCTCAGAGGTGCCCAGCAATGAGACAAGAAGCAACGGGCAGGAACTGATGCCCAGGAAGTTCCACCTGAGCATGAGGAAGAACTTCTTTACTGTGGGGTGACCATGTTGGGGTTTGCTTCATTCTCAGGGACTGTGGTAGGATAACTGCCACAAAGCTCTCTGAACCCTCCTTGTCTTTTTGTAAGGACCAGCACAGCATTTTTGTCTTCTTTTACTTTATTTTACTTTTTACATTGGGGACATCTCTTAACCACTTCAGACTTTCAACTGAGATGGAGAGTGGCAGCATTTTGTCAGCCAGCTCCCTGATGGATGCATCCCATCTGGCTCCAGGACTTGTACATGTCCAATTTACCAGGATAAGGAGTTTACTAGACTCCCAAATCCCCAACCCAGTGCTTAAATTTCTTTCTCTTTGAGCAGAGAGATATTTTTTTATGTTCCTCTCTGAATCCATCAACCTAATTATTATGAACAGCCACAGCTGAGGCAAACAGTATCTACAACATTTCAATTAATGTTCTATTGAAAACACTTAGGACTGCATGTATTCACTCCAAACCTTCCATTCAGTCTCATTTTTCCCCTCTCAATCTAAAAACAAGCCAGATGGAAGAAAAATTGTGTGCAGCAAATCATACATTTGTTGCAGGTCACCACAGAGGGGCATGTAAAAGGGATTGACACTGCACATAGCACAACAGAAGCTGACTTTCCCTGTCTGTTTAGTCCCTACTGAGCAGCTGAACCTGTGTTTGACAGAAAATGGCTTATGGTGAGAAGTGGCTTTGTCTGTCAGTGGTACGTTGTTTAACTCACCTTTCATGGTCCAAATATTTACCTGAAAACAGCATGTGTTGTGGATAGTGTTGTTGGTGAAGATTAGAGGATTTCCAGGTATTTTCTGTCTTCTCCCATCTGGCATTTAGCTCTGAAGGGCTGTTGGAGACCCAAGTAAAGCCATAAAGTAGAGCTTGGGCTGAAAAGGGAGTTGTACAAATCACCCAAAAGGAGGTTGTAGAGGGATGGGAGTCGATCTCCAAAGTAACAAGTGGAAGGAAGGAAATGGACTGGAGGAAATGGGCTCAAGTTGCACCAGGGGAGGTTTAGATTGGATATTAGGAAAAATTTATTCACTGAAATGGTCATGAAGGATTAGAACAGGTTTCCCAGGGAAAGGGTGGAGTCACCATCCCTGGGGGGTTTAAAAGACATGTAGATGTGGCACTTGAGGATATGGTTTAGCAGTGAACACAGCAAAGGTTAACAGTTGGACTCAGTCATCTTATAGGTCTTTTCTAGTCTAATTAATTCTTTAATTCTGTGAAATCACACCTTTTCTGGCTTGGGACACCAGGGAAAAAGTAACAATTCCTTCCTGAGACGGAGGGAGAGAGAAACATAGGAGCACAGCACATTTGACAAAAGCTCCCCTGGGTGAAGAATTCCCAGATGAACTGGCCTTATCCTCTGTGCCAATCTACAGCCTGAAAGGGCCAGAGCTACAAGGGAATCTGGTCTGTTCTCTTCAGCTGACATTATGTGCAGCTGTAAGAGGAGGATGAGCAGGATCCAGCTCATTAAAAATAGACACTGACATTATAAATTTAACTCTGGGGTGGACACCATTGACTCCTCCCTTTATAGTCAGTGGAGACGTAGGATGTGATTCTGATTCCTAAAGAAAATTGCTGGTTCCCTCAAGAGGTGAGCACCCCTAATGCCAACAGGCACTTCCACATAGGGAAAGGAGTATCTTCCTTGAAGTTCAGCATGATAAATCTTACCCACACAGACTAATTCACTCCCATTCTTGGCTGTGTCTTTAATTGGTCCCCACATGGTTAGAATAAGATTCCTATTTTGTCAGAGGGAAAAAGAAAGTTGCTCCTTTTTTAAGGTGTTATTTTATTCCATTCTCTAAGGGTTCCCTAAATGGCATGAGAAACAAGCTGAAATTTTAACAATGATAAATGTGATTAATATGTTGGAAGAGCTGGTAATTTTATTTTTTAGTGGAAAGGTTTTTTAGTCCAAATAATGGAATGCATTTTAAAATACATTTTTGGTGAAAAATTATTCATGGTATAATTTTAACCATCTTCCTCTTCCTTTCTAGAAACACTTTTTCCCAAAAAATGGGGGCAAGGAGGAATTATTTGTTTCTTTGTCTTTCCAGGTCATAATTTTATATTGTTAAATATATCGCACTTAATTATGTCCTTGTCCTGGAAATGACATATTCAGTGTATTTCAAGAAAAAACTTGCAAGCAACATCTTATGACACAGGTATTATGTACCTTAGTGAACACCTTAATAGAACTACACAGGAATACTAAATCAAACAGTTAATTAAAACAACTCCTCTGTAAAGACTAGGGCCTATGGAGTATTTTACTTGAGAATCACTACACACAGTGTAGTGGATTTATCTGTATTCATTTTGTTCCTGTCTCATGATGTGACTAGAGCCTGTCCACCACCCTGGCTGTGCCACAAGGGATGTGGATGTTAATGCCCCTCAACCACATGCCAGGACAAAACTATCCCATTATGCACTTTGGCTTCTTTTGGGTGGAAGCCCAGACATGCACACAGGAAAAGAGGACTGTGGAGAGTCAAAGTGGCTGATTAGAATCATGGAATTGTTAAGGTTGGAAGAGATCTCCAATATCATCAAGTCCAACCTTTGACCTACAAACCATGCTCTCTAAACCATATAGCAAAGTATGCTCTGTTTAATAGCACTTCCAAGGATGGTGATGCCTCCACTTCCCTGGGCAATCTGGTCCAATGTTTAACCACTCTCTAAGTGAAGAAATTTTTCCTGATATTCAACCTGAACCTCACCTGGTGCACCTTGAGGCCATTTCCCCTTGTCCTACAGCAAGCTGCCTGGGAGGAGAAGCTGATTGATCCTGATTGATCCAGGATCCACAATCAGGACTGATGTGTGCTGGTTGCTCCAGGATAACCAGGATGATGACCTTCCCAGCAGTTTAAACAAGGTTATCCCTGATAAACAGCAAAACAAACACAAACAACACTGAAATACACTCCTCACTTGAAAACCATCCAATTTACCAAGCAATGGCTGGATGACCATTGATTTTCTGCAATAATTTCAAGAAGGGTTATGACTTTTAAAATATTTTTTTCTTCCTAACATACACTATTAATAGTGGTGAAAAGAACCTGAAAAGCATGGCTAGGCAGTGTTTCAAGACAGGGTTGTACAAGAAGTTACCTCTTTTCCCGTCCCAGCTGGGAGCTGCAGCTCTCAGAGCAGCTGCTCTTTCACAGTCAGATCATTCTGCTCTAACTGCAGGCTGCTGCTGAAATATCTAGTGCTTGATGTCAGCCAGTTGTCCTGCACTATGTCCTATCACCACTGCTCACACAGGTCTGTGTTGTGCTGAATTCAAACCCCCTGCCTGAATGTCCCTTTGGAGAGTCTGCCACTCTCTGCTCAGTGGGAAAGGAACAGAAGGTGGTTTGGTTGGGGCTGATGGTTATCCAGAAGACACCAGAGACAGGAGACAGTTGCCTAAACACCATCATCTTGAACATTAAATATTTGTGCAGGGAAGTTGCTCTTGCTGCAGGACCTGTAGGAAACCTGTACCTTTATGTTCTGGTAGGCGAGGGCCAAGCAGAAAACCATAAATGTCAGTTTTAGCAACTAATTCTTCCCTTGATGTCTTCTTGGTGTCCTAAGAGGTATTCCAATGTCCTCCAGTGATCTAGAAGGCCTTGGTCTCCTGTAGATCTGCCAGTCCCATGTGGATGTACATCCCATATAACCAAGGATGGCTGAAAAACCATCAGAATATTGCATTAGGAACAAAGCTCTGGGAATTTAGTAACATGTATTAGACTTTCAGCAAAAATTGTTTGATTGTCTAATTAAAGTCCTGTCAGAGGAGATTAAGAAAAAGGTCAGTAAAAACTAAAATTATGGAAAATGTAAAAGTCAAAATTAAGGCAGATCGGAAAAGTAAATTTGAAGAGGATGTGACAAAGGTCTCTGGGTATTAGCCAAACCTGAAAATCTGATTTTCCTCCAGAGCAGGACTTGAGCTTGAAAAGAAGACAGAAATTAGAGGAAGTTCTCCAAGGGAAAGCAATAAAAATGACAACCTGCTGGAAGGAAGAGATGGGAATCATTGTGATGACAATAAAAACTTCCTGTGAATGTGAAAAAGTTGGCAATATAAATGTTACTTACAGAGCACACAAGTGTCCCGAGTTATGACCATAACTAACTGTGCTGTCAAACTATTGGCAATTTCAGGAACAAAGGAAGCAGGAAAACCAAAGAAGCAACCACTTCCTTCCAACAAACTTGCAGCTTGTTTGTTTCAGTGAATATCTTTGGACTTGCTTATTACTCCTCTGCCTCCCTGGCAGCTGCTTTGCTTCCAGAGGTAGAAAAATAATTACAAATGTGCCTGGCTTGGGATCTGCAGCCATCAGGGCATCCTCAGCACTCGTGGATGTGGCAGGAGTGGCTGTTCAGCCTCACAGAGGTAGAAAGCTGCAAGGCTCTTTCTAGGCTAAAGCAAGAGCCTGACCTGACATCAGCAGGGTCACCTGGCCACTGAATTTAAGGTGTGCCCAAGTTCCCCTTGAGGCTGTGCACAGCATCTTTTGGGGCACAGCAAGTTCTCCCTTTATGCTGTGTTTGCTAAGGGGAGTATAAGCTCCAAGATTGCTCAAATCAAAGGTGTTTTCTGCATGACATCTTCTGCCATCCTATTCTGCAGCCATATGCTCTGAATAAAAATGTTGCGCCCAACATGGGCTCAACAAAAGCACCCAGTTCTGGGTGAGGTTCACAACCTTCTAGGCTTGAAAACTCACTTTGTTTTTGAAGAACAGGATCTTAATAGCAGAAAATATTTGGAGGTAAATTTTAATTTCAGAGGGAAACAATGTTGACAGCCATGATCTTCATTTTTTGTTAAAGTAAAATGTGTGAAAAATTAAAAATACTCCCTGATAAAAATTTTTTTTTGGACTAGGGAAAATCAGGGAAGAAAGGGAGGAATAGAAGAAAAGATGTGAGAAGGGGTTCTTGTTACCTGGTCATAACTATAAATCAAAAGTCTAGGACAGTTAAGATCTGTCAATTTCTTCTGCAAAGGGAGTCAAATTCTGGTCCTTGGAGAAAAGGAGTGTTCCTAATCTTCAAAATTCACATATGGAGACCATCAAGTGATGAAGAGGCACAAAGACCTTCCCCTGTGATCCTTTGCTTTGGCTCTCCCTTGTGTTTGAAAAGAAGTTCTTACAAGGATCCAACATATCCATTATCTTGCTATAAATGTTCTTTTCTTACATACCTGTAAATATTCTGTTGGTCTGGTCAGCTGGGGATCATGATTTGTGCTACAGACCTGTAATATTGACCAATAACTTCTTTAGAATCTTCTTCAGAAATTAAATTATCTACAAATAACATTTTCTCTGTGTTTCACTGTTTCTATCATGTGGTCTCTTTCCTTGCAGGTCTGTTCCACAGGTAGACTAATTTTAAGCATGTAAACTAAAAGTTTGGTTTGTTCAGAAGAATATTTAAATCAGTGGATTAAAAGAAAAAAAAAAGGAGTTAAAATCAGCTAAAATATTTTTTATAGGTCATCTCAAACCAAAAACAGCTTCTGCTGTTCTGCAGGATCTCCAGACAGGTTTTGAGAGACCTAAGGGACCTGAAACAGCAGTGCCATGGGATTTGAGAGGATCAGGCAGAGATAGCCCATATCTGCATTTCTTGTTTTCATAAGACTTTCAGGAAAGACTCAGCTCTCAACAGTGGGGGAAAAAAAGAAAAAAAAAAAAGTAAAATATTCCTGCAGGCAAAAGACAGATAACCTTGTTTATACTGATGTTACAGTTTGTTGGATAATGGGAAGAAACAAGCACATACCTCTAACAAGGTTAATGGGTTTGACAAAAAGGCAAAAACAGTCTTGTCAGACATGAGGTTGTTTTCTTAATTAATAATTTACAGCAGGTTATGGGAGATTTAATAACACTCGGTGGTGACAGAAGGGAGAAGCCAGGTTATGTGCACCAGAGGTTTAGCTGAACATTGCAGCGTGTGTAAATAGGATGAATGTGACCCAAATGGTTTAATTAGTCTAAACTATTCTGTGAATCTCTATAAAGTCTCTGAGGATAAATGGGCAATGTTGAGTTATGTGCAATATCCAAGTTCCTTTTCTTAAGCTCAGGGAAGATGTAGAACATGAACTTCTCCTCGAGACCCAGTGAAGAAATTAGTTCTGATCAGAGCAACACTCTGATGTTTCACCAGAGTTTGTGCAATCACTACATCTGCCAAATAAATGATTTATGAGGTTCTTATTGTCCATAATCCTTTCGGAATGTTTGACTCTCTGAATCACGCAGAGAACCAGAGCCTGCTGAAGCAGAGATTGAGTTCTCCCAAGCACCATAAAACCTTTTAATTGGTTTTAGTTTCTTCTGAGCATTGTTCCATCCCACAGTTTATTATGAAGATTAAAAAAAAAAAATCACAAAAATCCAACAAAGCCAAAAGTAAAAGAACTGAACAACTGTTCAGGACAACTTCTTGTAAATGAGGAAAAAATATTTTCTGTGAATAACCAAAATTATTTGTGTTGTAAATTATGTAAGCAAAGAGAGAAAGAGAGAAACAGAATGAGAGAGAGAAATTGAAAGAAAAAAAAGATTCAATTATCTTTATTTCAGACTACAGTATTTGACAAAGTTAGAGATCAATTAAAGAGTAAATGTAACACTTTGATTTTTAACCTTAACTGCAGAACAGTGGAGAAAAGGAGGCTCAGGGGGGACCTCATTGCTCTCTACAACTCCCTGACAGGAGGGTGGAGCCAGATGAGGATCAGGGTCTTCTCCCAAGTAACAAGCAATAGGACAAGAGGAAATGGCTTCAAATTGCACCAGGGGGCATCTAGTTTGGATGTAAGGAAACATTTCTTCATGAAAAGAGTTGTCAAGCATTGGAAAAGGCTTCTCAGGGCAGTGATGGAGTCATGATCCTGGAGGGATTTAAAGACATGGATGTGACACGTGGGGACGTGGTTCATGGGTGGACTTGGCACTGTTAAGTTTCTGGACTCAATGATCTTAAGGGTCTTTTCCAAACTAAATAATTCTACAATTCTGTGATGTTCAATCCACATTGAGCCTGTGCTCAAGGATTTGTTCTGGCTGAAGCATCTCCTTCAGAAAGACATTTTATTTTTATTTGAAAACATCAGAAAGGAAGAATATATGGCTTGACTTAGAGTTGTTTACTGAGTACTAAAAACATGCTTTATTTCTAATATGAAGTAATCTGGTTTCCACTTCCAGCCACTCCTCCTATGTCTTTTACAATTAGGTTAAAGAGCTTATCAGGAAGCATTATTTCCTTCCAATATATGTTATATGACCATTATCAATCTACTCTAAGTTATTTTATGATAACCAAACAGACATTTTTTTTTCTCTTTTAGACTCTGATTTATTTAAATATCTTTTTTTTTTTTGTAGGAATATCTAGTGGTGTTATTTCCTCTTAACTCTTAACAGTCACTGCAGAGCCAGTGAAAACAGTCAGTGGAAACCAGGACATGATTTATCTCACCCTAAAATAAATATCTAAAACATGCCACGTGACCTGCACCTGAAAAGTTCCTATTTCTTTTTACTGACTATAAAATGAGCTTTGTCTGACCTGCTCAGCAGCAAATGTCAGTTTTACAGATAGTGTCAAACATTTTCTGTAAGATTCAGTAATTTTTACTTTTTTTCAACAGCAATACACAAGGATGTGCAGTTTTCCTGGATGAATTCCACAGAAACAGTATAAAGAGCAAAAATAACACATTATTCTCCCCTTCGTACAGCCAATAACCACTCCCACTCTTTTTTTGCATAGACAGACAAAGAGCATCATATTGAACATTATCTTCTCTCCCTCTGCATTTTTTTTAAAATAAATGCTTATCAAAACACACACACATCCCCCATTCTTCCGTTCCTAATTCTCAGGTGTGTAACTCTCCAAATTACAAGAAATCATTGCTCTGGTCCTCTTGGATTTAAGTGCCTCATTTGCTGTTATTTGATTATTTGCTGGGAAAAAACCCACATACAGAAGTAACTTTTTTTTCCCCCTCTTTCCATGAAAGCACAGATTTAATAATGGTCAGCATCCTTGTTAATGCTGGTCATTAGAGTTATCTTGTTCTATCTGTCTCTGGGCCTGCATTTCATTTTCCATCAGGTCTTATCAGGATGCTGCAGCTGTCAATTAACCTCATTATCTGCAAGGAAAAATAGACCCCAAACTGCTGGCTTGTGTTATATCTGCAGTGGTGAGTAAAAGAAGGTTTGGCCATCTGAAAACAGCTCTGTTTACAAGTGAAGAGTCTGCATTTTGTATTACAGTCCTGAGCTCCCTCCCTAATCAATCCCTTTGTGTGAGACTGAAGAGGTTTTCTCTGCACTATTTGAAATTGTTTTTACATTTATCATCAGTGATAGAACAGGAACCTTGGAGTCAGCTTCCAACCCTCCCTCTAAAGCTCTTACATTCATTGGCTTATGAACTGAAAAGCTTTCCACATCCTTAATCTCCTCTAATAGATTTTTGAGGCTGTCTGTTGCCAATTAGGATAGACAGTTGCAGTATTTTAATATCACTCTTTATTATATTTAGAAAAGCCTCCCCATTTTGATTTAATGGGAATGACGCCTTTGATTCCTTCCAGACGTCACCTTTACATCACTGGACCTCTGAACACAGTGAGTAAATGCTGTTACTGCTCATGAGTGATGTAAAGGAAAAAAAAAAAGGCCAAAACCACAAACCAAACGTGTGTGGGGTTTGGGATCCCAGGCAGCACCTCTGTGCCATCACTGCTTTGCCCTTTCCCGTGTTGCTCTGCACAAACTCAGGATACGCAGCTCAGGGACATGGCAAGGTGGAGATAACAAACCTGCTCTAAACCTGTCAGAAACCAGACCAGCAAAACTCTCTGTAACAAATTCCAGGCACTCAGGGGCAGCCCTTCGATTGGCTGTGTGTTGTAATTGTTGGCTATTCCAGAGGGATCACGGGGATGATTCTCTGATTCTAAGGAAGACGTTTTTTACAGTGAGGGTGGGGAGGCCCGGGCACAGGTTACCCAGGGAAGCTGTGGCTGCCCCATCCCTGGAAGTGTCCAAGGCCACGTTGGATGGGGCTTGGAGCAACCTGGGATAGTGGAAAGTGTCCCTCCCCATGGCAGGGAGTTGGACAAAATGACTTTTAAAGTCTCTTCCAACCCAAACCCTTCCAAGATTCTAACATTCTTTCTCTATCCATCGGCTGCCTGAGATAAAAGGACTGAATACTGGACAAGTTTACATGACATTGGACATGTTTACAAGGCATTTAGAGGACAACTGGATATTTTCATATTCTCTTGATGCAGGTGCACAAGTGTCCTTGACTTGCAGTCTCACCACTACTCACCTCAGGATGGGCTTAGTTGTGGATAAATAATTATTGCATAAGGAGGTACAGCTGGATGTAATAATGGATTCTGTAAAATAACATATTTTTGGGTAAAGGTCACAGAGCGCAGAATATTCTGAGTTGGAAGGGACCCAGAAGGATCATGGAGTCCAACTCTTAAGTGAGTGGCCCATACAGGGATCAACCCCACAACCCTGGTGCTATTAGCACTAAATTACAGAGCAAATCAAGATTCTCAGGCCCTGACTGGAAGACCTTGGCTAAGAAACAAACATCCACCTCTTAAAACAACACTTGCCAGAGTGAGAGGAAGTTTAGAATCATAGAATCATAGAAACATTAAAGTTGGAAAAACCTCTGAGATCATCAAGTCCAACTGTTAACCCAACACCACTGTGTTCCTCCCTAAACCATGTCCCCAAGTGCCACATCCACACACTTTTTAACACTTCCAGAGATGGTGAATCCACTGATTCCCTGGCAGCCTGTGCCAATGCCTGACTACGCTTTTGGTGAAGAAATTTTTTTAATATCCAACCTAAATCTCCCCTGATGCAACTTGAGGCCATTTCCTCTCATCCTGTCACTTGTTACCTGGGAGAAGAGACCAGTCCCCACCTGGCAACAACCTCTTTTCATTTAGTTTATTTACATGATAGGAAATTAAACCTATTTGATTGTCATTTCTTTGAGACTGAGGTGTTCTGAGCATCCTGAAAATATTAACCAGACCTCAAAAGGTTGTGTGAAATAAATAAAAATGTGATTGGGTTCTGGAGTTTTCTTCCCCACCACTGCCTTTAATTAGCTAATGTTCAGATTATGTTATTCCTTCCTCACAGTGTGAGTGTGATTCATTTGGGAATGAGATTTAATTGTCCCTCAGACACCCTGGCCATAAACATTATGATGTAGAAAGTCTATCCGAGCCCAGTGGATTTGTCAGCATGGAGCCAGCATGAAGGCAGTGATATTGCCTTTGGGGTCACCTCTGGGCCAGGAGGAGATTTTTGGAGCCCAGGAATATCCCTTTTAAGGACCAAAGCTGGTTACATGCTGAGAACTATAAGCCTGTACAGGACATTTTCCCCCCAGCTCTGAAAATGGAGGTTGGCTGAGATACTGATTCCAGTTTAGAGCTATAAACCCTGTCTGACTCCTGAAAATTAAGTGGGGTGACTTTACACCAAGTCTTGGTAAATGGTAAATGTTATCCTCCTGAAATCTGGTGAGGAAAACAAAACAAAATCAAAAAACCAACCAATCAATTAAAAAAAAAGCACACCCCCCCCCCAACCAAACACAAACAAAAAAACACACACACAAAAAGACACTCCTCTTCCTTCCCTTCCTGTCCTTTCCTCTTAATTTTCCCCTTGAAAAAAATTGCACTCAACTGTATAAGGTGAAGAGAGAGCAGCACTGTGCTGAGAAAAGAAATTCAAAGCAACATTGTGCAAGGTACACTTCAAAGCATTAAAGGTGGAAGTCTCAAAAGCACCACAAGAACCAAAGATACCTTTAAAAGACAAGCTGCAGCAAATATCTCTGTGTCAAGGTCTATCCACAATCCTCCAGCTGAAGGTGTGGTTGCCCTGCACGTGGACCTGAGAGACCTCTGAAGGGGCTGGCTCAGGGGCTGACCATCATTGTCTGGTCTAGTCTTCATCTCTTCCAAATTTTCTATTATTAAATCACTACTTCTTCCACTCTTTGTGCTGCCTCGTGCAGCCATGAATATCCAGGTACCAACTTTCACACAAAATGTGTCTTTGCTTTTGAACAGAGTTAAATCCATCCCTACTTCATTGGCACCCAAAGTCTCCGTGCCCTGAAGGTGGGGTTGGTGTCACTCCACTCTTCCTTTCCTGCCTGTTCAGTTTTTCAGTGGGCTGGAAAGTCATCATTTTGGATTACTTTAGAGTGCTATTTCATCCATTTTGCCTGATTGTGGTAATTACACAGCTGAGATGTTTGTAGGCTTAAATTTGCTATTTAACACCGGAGAGTGAAAAAACCCCAGACGAAATGATACTGAAAATCACTGCTCTGGATTTACACTGAAGGAAACAAGAAAATTGATAAAATGCTTACTTGGGTGTTATAGACTCATTCATGATGAAAAGTGGGCACAGGCAACACTACTTCTAGTTTCTAATTAGGTAGCTCCCTGTAGAAATGTAGGCCCCCAAATGCCTTTTCCCAGAGGAAATGAATCAAGTTGCACGGGGGGAGGTTCAGGTTGGATATCAGGAAGAATTTCTTCACTGAAAAGATGGTCAAGCATTGGAACAGGCTGCCTATGGAAGAGGTGAAGTCATTATCCCTGGAAGTGTTTGGGAAACAACTGGATATGGCACATGCTGCTGTAGTTTAATTGACAAAGTTTGGTCAAAAGTTGGACTTGATGATCTCAGAGGTCTTTTCCAACCTTACCAAATCTATGATTTGAATCTGTTCTCCTTTAAAATTCTTACCTGCTCATCAGAAATCTCAAATCTACAAAATACCCTCCTTTTCCTGCTATTTTTGTTTCCTGCCATGTCGACATTTATTGTCACCTGTGCAGGAAAAGTACTTTTATGCATGGAATGAGTCTAAACACAAAGGAAAGAGGGCACCAGGCTGTCCAGACATCACTGGGAGCTTCTACCCCTTCTCCACCACGGAGTTATCCATGGGGTGATGTGGTGTTTGAAGGCACTGTGCTGCTCCTGTGAGACACAGCCTTTCAGAGCTGCAGAACACAAGCCCTGTTCTGGCTGCCCGAGGGCACTGCAGGGCTCTCTGATGAACCACATTGCAAGCACAGAGGATAATTATTATTTCACCAACACTTTGTTTGTTTTTAAGGAATCCCCAGGCTCTTTGCTTCCCCCATGGAGCTAATTCTGATCCATACTGCAAATTTCTGCCCATGACTCCTCTGGAGATGCTCTGAAGTGCTTCAAATGAGAATGATCGCTGGCAATTTCACTTGGAGACAATTCTGTGCAATCTAAATGATTGTGTTAAGCCAGCCTGCTTTCCTGTCACGATTTGGAAAGCTCTTTGAAAAAAAAAAAAACCTGAAAGAGATGTCCACAAAAGTTGCAGCTCTAAAGCTTCTAAAGTCTTTATTTTGGTTTTTCTAGATTTCTAATCTGTGTTCATTCAGAGCATTTCATTATGCTCTAAGTGTAAAAGAATAGAATTCATAGAGTGGTGTGCTTTATTGCACATGAAAAAGAACTGGAAATGAATAAAGGAACATTCAGAGTTAGAGACACTGCAGCTGGATAGTGTTTTCATGCTTATTGCAGAAAACTGCATAATGCTGCCATGTTACTGGCTCCATGGTTCATTGAAATATTTATCAGCAGAGTAGGTGCTTCAAAATTAGCTGTGATAGTCACAAATCTACAGAAAACCAGCTTTCATTTTGGTCTCTTCATGCTGATGGCAAAGACTAAATGGAATGTGAGTTACCCTGGGGTGAAGTGCCCTGAGAAAACAGCTGTATCCAGGGGTTGTGCAGTTACAACTCATGTTTGTGTGTCATCAGGTGCTTCTATGATGGAGGAAAAACACTCTGTAGTTCATGGTTGTGTTGTTGTTGGTCTTCTGGAACACCAGTATTATAATCCCATTTCTAAATGGGAAAACTGAGGAAGGGAAGGAGAAATAAGACAATACAGTCACTATCACAACTTCAGCTCAGATCTTCTGTACATCAGACACAGCCATCACTTCAGAAAAAAAATAACCTCAGCTTAATTCTTAATGTATTTGCAGGATGTATATTTATTACTTAAGAAAATACAAGGAGAAGTTGTTTTGAAAGGTTAAATGGTGCTACAGCAATTTTGCAATATGTAAATCTATCCTGCCTGTAGATCTAATGGTATTAAGTCTGCACGTACTTGGTGAAAAGCCAAGGATATCATGGGAGACATCTGAGGGATGTACTTTATCTTTGGCTGCAAAAGCACTTAAAATCAGCATGAGCAATGTGCATTATAACAGAAATTCTTGACCTTATTTGCACTGAGTTTATGTACATATGGAAGAGGAGGCTGTAGTGATAGTCCCTCCACATTTATATGTGTAAACATTTATACTGTAGACATCTTCACTTGGTGGAATAAACTCATGTTTTGACTTTCAGTGGAGAAAAACTGTTTTAAGAATCTCTTTACTAAGAGGAAATGGGTTGAATCCTAGACTGGTACCATTGCCAGGATTTCTAGAACCATTCAGTCAGTCACCACTTCTTGTAAGGATGGTGATAGGTTTGTTCCTCACCTATCACAGAACAGCAGAAACATTAAATGGTTTGGTTTGGAAGGGACCCTAAAGAACATCCAGTTCCAAGCTCAAATGGCACTGCAAGGGGCTGCAGGAACTTCTGAATAACAAGTCAGATGAACATTTCCATGAGACTCTTCTTTGGAAAGTCTACAGAAGAAGGAGAAGATGTCAGAAAGAAATGAAAGGCAATACACAAGCAAATCATAGAATGGTTTGGGTTGGAAGGGACACTAAAGATCAACTTTTTCCAATCCCACTGCCATGGACAGGGACACCTCCCACTATCCCAGGTTGCTCCAACCTGGCCTTGGACACTTCCAGGGATGGGGCAGCCACAGCTTCTCTGGGCAACCTGTGCCAGGGCCTCCCCACCCTCATGAGGAACAATTTTTTCCTCACATCTGATCTAAATCTCTCCTCTTTCAGTTTAAAATCATTCACCCTTGTCCTATCACTACCTGTCCATGTGAAAATTCTCTCTAACGAAATTACAAAAGCAGCATCTTTAAAGCAGCAGTACAGATGGAGAGAAGCCAGAGAAATGAAAAATAGAAGAGAAATGAAAACAGCTACAATTGGATAAAGTGCAAAGATCAGAACTGATTGAAGAAAGAATGTTGTAACATTTATTCAAGGGTTTAGACTAACCTGAGTAAGAAAGGAATTCAGTTGTGAGGCAGACATTTAGTGAAATCATATGGTATGTTGATAAAAAAAACCCCAACAAGTATTTGCCTTGGGCATAGATAGAATCTGATTCTGGCTAATCTTGCTGTTGCAGGGAAAAAAATCACCTCATAAATCACTAATTTTTTTAGGATAAGAATGTGTTATATCTACCTTCTGTTGTGTCAAAATGCTGCAATCAGACAATGCTTTGATTGAACAGAGAGCAGAAACAAATCTGGTATTTAAAATAAGCAGCATGTGAGAAATTATTTTAAATTCAAAATATATGCAGAGTTACTCTAAATTCTGTGATAGTGTTAGTATGACAAAAAAACAAAAGAAGTTATATTAAACCCATTGAGTTTGTGCACTGTTTATTGGAAGACTATGTAAAGCAAGTATAAATGATTAACAAAAATGGAAGTGAGACAGCTCAAAGATAAAAGAGAGTGCTAAAGAATCACTTTGGGAGCTTTTCCCTGAAGTGACACTCCACCATGTCTTTCTGCCATGTGATGTATGAGGCCTTTTGTTCTGCATGACTTTGATTTTTGTAATTAACTCACACTCTGCCTTGCTTTCTGCACCATGTCTTTCTATGTAACTCTACTAACAATCCTTGTTATTGTTGAAAGGGAACTGACAAAATCAGGAAACTCATGACCTACTTAAAGAAAATAGAATAAATTCAAAAAGCCAAGAGATAAATCCCAGCATAGATTAGAAATCCAGATCCAAGTAAGAACAGAGAGTGGTGTTTTGCTTATTTGTCTGGTTGTTTGGATATTATAAATTACCTCAGAAAAATGGAATGCAAGGGTTTTCTTTTCCAGAATATTTTGAGAATAGAGGGATCTTCTGATTCCATCAGATCCTTTGCCTCTCTAATCCAGTCTTCACTTTGCCCAGAAAAGGTATATTAGATGACAGTGGAAGAATATGATATGCAGGGTAATATATTTTGGTATTTTTGCATTGACCTTTAGTAATTATGAACTAATTACATCTTTCAAACTGCAACCTATCCTACTAATTTTAATTCATCATGATTAATGTTTCCTCTGGATAGTCATGAGGTTTATTTTTTATTTTCCAATTCTTTCAGTTCTAAACTGTACTCTTGCTCTCTTTCATTTTTTATAGAAATGTGTTCCATCACTGAAAGCCTCTCTTATAAAGTATTTCCTTTTATCAGAGTTAGGTTCCACACCCTTCCATTCATCTGGCATCATAAGACACTAAAATTTATTCACTTATTGAAGTCAGTGATTTATTCCATAAAGCATCTCCTTTAAGTGACAAAAGGACCTGTCTTGAAGACATGTGGAGTAGAATTCATCTCACCCTCTTTTAGATGTTGACAACACAGGTTCTTTCAAAGTTAGTGAAGAGAAATAGCACTTTTAGGATATTATTTTTCTCATTTATTTTATATGGCTCCCTTAGGTTGATGTGATTCACTGATTTCTGGTGACTGTAGAAACTAGATTTCTATGACTAGAAAGGGAAACAGGGATTAGTTCAGCTATAGGATCTGATATGTCTAACCTTTGATTGGATGAATCCCTTTGATATTAAAAACTTTCCTCTTACCCTGGTATGCTTTTTTTAATAGTTACTTTTCCTACTTATTTAAGAAAGCATTTTTAATTATTTCTGAAATGCATTTTTTGTTTTTTGCTTCCAATCACTACCTTGCAATTTCTTTTCTCTGCCAGGTTTGACAGACCTCAAGGAGAAAGTGTACTCTTGTTGTGAATATTTAATCTGACTTAATACTCTCATATGTCTATGTCACAGGAGATGAAGGCAGGATGAACCTGCCTTTGATTGTTTGCAAAGCATTTTGTGGCTGCCCCATCCCTGGAAGTGTCCAAGGCCAGGTTGGATGGGCTTGGAGCAACCTGGGACAGTGGAAGGTGTTCCTGCCCCTGGCAGGAGGGTGGAATAAGATGATCTTATAAGATGGTTTTGTAAACCATGGGAACAACAGAAGAGACACCTGCTTGAAGTCAAAGGAAAATGATTTTTAGCTTTGTCATATTTGAGCTATGAAAACTGGCTACCAGCCAAATGCAGAGGAAGAAAATCTACACAGAACATAAAAAATGCAGGGGAAAAAAGCAAGGGGGAAAAAGAACATGTCTGAATGTAATTAGCAGTTATGCTCCAGTGACAAATATTCATTATTTCACAGTCTGCCTCACTAAATGATGACAAACTACTACTAGCAACACTCACAGCTACTGCTTTTGTGCAAGCCCAAGCAGGAATTATCCATTAACTTTGTAATTGTTAAAGTTGCATTCTTGATCCCTGACTTACCTTGGAAGGTACTATTTCACATATAAATGCTGTGCAGCACCTAGGACCCAAAACAGTGTATTAAGAAGAACAAAAATATGTAATAAAAAGAGTAGGAATGGAGACAGTGAAGAAGTCCTGGGAGAAATATGAAACAAATTTTGCTCTCTAGATGAAAGATGTTTTCCTCATTCCACATCAAGAATTGCTTTAGGTAAAACAAAAGAATTGCTTCAGCAATCATCAGTGCCTCCAGAGTGGCATTTGCAGATGTAGCAATGAGCTCCTTCCATTGAAACCTTCTCATGATGGCTTGACTATCACAAATTTGATGCTCTAGACAATCACAGAGTTTCTGCAGTCTTCCCTAAAGGGTTATTTGCTTCCATTTTCACCTCTTTTGAATGAAAAGAGATTTGTTGGTTTTCTATAGCTCAAAAAATTTCCCATTGTCCTCCTCCAACAGTGGAGAAGGATCTCCCACCAAAGGTGTTTCATGAAAGAAGAGAAGAGCAGATATTGGACTGAAGTTACTGTGAGTGCCACAGTCAGAGATGCTGAGCACCATTGGATGATCCCCACCTCCCAAAGAGGAGACAGCAGGGAATTTAACTCCAGACATCCTGTCAGATAAATTAGGAGAAAGCCACTTGACTGCAGGGTTAGGGGAGCAATCTGTCTGTGCCTTGAGATAAAGGAAGGCAGAATCATCCCAAGTGACAAAACCAGCTTATAAATCAAGGCAGTTCAGATGGGGAGTGTGACCTTTGAATTCAGCACAAGTTGGTCATTAATAATTCTAGTGAGAACTGTCTAAGGAAGATGTAACTTGTCTTTTGGCTGCTGGAAACCACGACTGTCTGGAAGATGAAAGAAGGTGTGTGTGTCAGTTGGAGGTGGGAGCTGGATGGATCAGTGACTTCTTCCTCAAATCTGCTTCACTGGAGGTTTTATTGTGCTTTCATTAAGGAGAAATTGTCCAGGCCAGGGCTCAAGCCACAAATCCTCAAACCATCCACTCCAGCACAAAAATTCTCATGTGGACTCACTTTCAGCCATTTGCAAGATTTGAAGGTCAAAGTACAAATTTTCTCAGGTGGCTTTTAAGGAAAGAATTGCTAAATTCTGATAGATATCCACATTCTTTGAATAGAATAAGACCCCCTGAAAGGAGACTTCTGTTTATCAGTCACATTCAGATAAATATCCATGAATGTCTGAATGCTTGTGGAGAGTTCTTTCCATACTCATAGACAGGAAGGAACTACAGACAACTTTCAGACTTTAGAGGACACTTATTTCTTCAGACATTTTTAGTTTAATTTTCTTATCTCACTACAATCAATATCCACCATCCTAAGATAGACAAGAAACACTCCTCAGATGTGTGTTTATTTATGGTTGCAAAATTTCTTTGGAAACAGTCACAAATTCTTATTAAATACAAAAGCTTCGTGTAACTGAGATTTTATACTTGTAAGTGGAAATTTAGAGAGAGTTATCAATTAATCTTTCTGCAGACCACTAGCTATTGATTTCTGGATTATGAGACAAGGCACAGATTTATATGCCTTGCTCTATTAATGCTGTTCTTTCCAATTTTTTTTACAGAGTGTCAGAAACTTTGATCAAGAAATAAATCTACACAGTAACTCTTCTAGAGAAAAAAGGTTTTTGAATTTCTGTTTTGAGAAATAGCTGTTAAATTTTGTTGCAGGGAGGATGTGGGTTTGGGGAAGATTGGGGTTTTTTATATACATCTGTTTTGGAATTTGAAAAAAAATCCCTGACCAAACCATTGACTTCTGATTCTACTTAAAGACAAGACCCTTATGACACTGTCTCACCACTTCTCCAGCAACCACCCTGAGCAAACAAAACAAATCATCAAGAAAACAAGACTATTTCAATGAAAATAGCCATTTTCTCTTCTAAAGCTCCTACTGACCCTCATGGATTGTTCATTGCTCTGATCAAACTCACTAAATCAGTGGGAAGGCTCCTGGTAGCAAAGTGAGAGACACGAGTAAGTGTTCTCAGGACTGTGGCCTCACCAAGAGCCTCGATAGACATGGTGATCCCTTCCCTGTCTCCACACAGAACTTCTCCTGCCTTAATTGCTCCACGATGTGCTCGAGCAGGACATGTCACAGCTCAGAGGTTCTTCCCTGGGAGCTTCTCAGCACTTTGTTGCTGCTTTTCATTTCTGACCAGAGCTACCAATACTCAGTCCACCTTGTTCCTGGCCTTCCTACAGCCTTCCCAGGGAAGTGGTGGGGTCACCATCCCTGGAAGTTTTTGAAAAACGTGTGGATATGGCAACTGAGGACACGGTTTGGTGGTGAACGTGGTGGTGGGTTGACAGTTGGACTTGGTGATCTTGAAGGTCTTTTCCAACCTTAAGGATTCTATGATTCTGTGGTTGCTAGAATGCAGAAAGCTTCATTCATCCATGTTTGTTTGTTCTTGGATGTAGATGGTCTGAGATCCAGACTGCCAGGAACAAAACAAATGAAGGGCACCTAGTGGACTGGTTCTCATCCCAGCTGAGCACTGGCAATATCAGCTGTTGTCTTCCATGTGAGACTTGAGTATCCCTCCAGATATGACAACATGAGCTTCACAGGCTCATCACGACAAAATCCAGACCCCAGGGCAGTTTGAACAGATTCCTCACACACACTTGTATTGGAAGTTGTCATGAGCAGCTTTGTTTTCTCTGAGAAGTCATTCACCTTCTGTGCTTTTTGAGACATTGCATATCTATTCCTCCTGCCCTCTGATAAAAAGGTGCCCTCAAGACACAATATATATTTCCTGCAGTGAGTGTCAAGTATGGGAACACAGCATAACCATTGTTGGTCTCTCTTCCAATTCCAGTTTTATCGAGGTTTGGGAAGGAGGTAAACTCCCAGCTATTTCAGAAATACCCTGATAGTCACAGGAGGGCTCTATCTCTAGACACAGAAGATACAGAACAAGGAAAGTCCTGGAAAATTCATCCATCTAAATGTCTGCAACGTGGTAAGATGAATCTTGGCCACATAGCAATAGAGAAGTTATAAGTAGAACAGCAAGAATGCAGCAGCTTCCAGTTCAGATTGAAATAGAAATTTATATAATAAATTACATAACATGTATTTAAATATATATTTGTAAAATTAATTCCTACAAATTATATATTTATATGGCAGTCAGGAAAAGTGCCCAGTGATGGGAAAATGGGGAACATTGCAACATTTTTAAAGAGGCTGGAAGGGAGGATCCCATGAACTACTGACCTGTCAGTCTCACCTCTGTGCCTGGGAAGATAACTGAAAAATCCTCCTAAGAGCTACTGAAAAATGTTTCAGAAACTTTCTGAGCCAGAAGTGGTCTTATGGTATTTAATCATCTTTATGGGCTTTTCCTCTGGGGAGTTGCTGTGAATCCTTGGAAGCTTCTAGCACCTGTCCAGGTCATACAACATTTTAGGTTAAGACTTTTTGTTGGTTTGAATGAGACCTCCCTGATTTTTAGTTTTTTCTTTTTTTTTTTTTCATCTTTCCATCCTTGCCTTAGAGAGTGGATGTTTTGTCCTTATTTACCTTTCAATGCCATTTTTTCTATAACTCCACCATTTCCTGTCTCAGTAGCCTCTATGAAAGTTGAAAGCTCCTAATCTAGAGCAGTTCTTGTAGGTAATTCATTCCATAGATGTAATTCCCTTGCTGACCTCCTGTTGTGTCTTGTTCATTATCACTTTGCCCATTTCCTCTCTGTCAGAGAAGCTCACACACATTTCCTTCTGCTGACTCCCTTTAGTGGGGATGTAACTTCCACTGGAAAGATGATTCACACAAAATAACTTCTTTAAACAGCTGATCATGATTCACAAGAAGTTGTCAGAGGGCATCTTTAGCTTATTTACCTGAGAAGAGGAAAGAACAAATTCTGTCCTCATGCCAAACGGAGCTGGAGCTCCAGAAAGAGGAGGTAGGTGGGATAGGGAAAAGGACCCTGAATTTATTGGTGACTGTACTCTTGACTTCAAGAGCAGTAGGATCCTGGAGCCTTGTGCTGGTCATCTGAACCATTCCTTCTGTTAGTAGACAATGTGTGTCTAAAACATTTCCTGGAGACCTAAAGATACGATAGAGGAGCTGCAGGAAACTCATGGTTAGATAAAGGTATCAAGGGGTTTGTTTTCAATAAATTCCCTTTGAGGATATTGAGATCAACAGCCTCCTGTCCAGTCAGCTGGGACTGAACTTAAAACACCCCAGCTTCTCACTGGGGGCTGCTGTTACACTTCCCAGCATCCTGAGGGCTGATTTATGGGCTACTCTGTGGGCTAATCTACTTCTTAATGTATTTACTGAAAGGTAAGAGTAGGCACATAACAGGATACCTACAGCTCTTTAAGTTCATGGACTGATTTCCTGCCTTTTAACAGTGATACAGACCTTTACCTGCACACCAGGTATGTCCCAGCAGGGTGGGGGATTTAGGACACTGCATCTCCCTGGCTGTGCACACAGTTCTACAAGTAGAAATGTCTTCAAACAGTGCAGCTCATTTACATAACTAGAAAGGGAACAAATGACAGTCCTTGTCTGCATAAATAGCTGTTTCCTCCCACTCTCTGCCTCCACCAGATCTTGTCCTCAGGAACCAGGAGATGCCTCTTTCTGATTGTTAGAAATCTTCTGCCTGGTGGGAAGTGGCTGAGGAATATGCAGAGAGTTCCATCAGTCACAAGGTATTTCTCAACCCCACATTGTATTTGTAGCACAAGAGAACTTCCCTTTCCTCTGGGTCAGCTTTCAGTGCCCAGCACAGCTGTCATCACATCAGAGCCTCTGAAGGTGGGGTCTCAGTGTGGGTAGGAGGCTGTGGCACTATCAGGGCTTATTCCTGTCCTGGCAGAGGAGAACAAGCCAAGTGGACAAATCTCAATATTCCAGTCTTGTCAAACCTGATAATGAAAGAGGGATTCATCTCATTAGACCTTAGAGGACTACTTTTTGGGTGTTGACAAGCTGGGCTAGTGTTTCCAGTATGTCTGACACCAGTGGAAAGAAGCAGGGACATTTGGGACATGCTTCCTCTGAGCTGCTTTCAATATCTCCTTGGGCTGGGATGGATTGTGCCTTATATTCCAGGGACTGCATGGATATGATTTGACCTTAATATGAAGGGAGAGATGGTTGACCAGCTCAGACCCAGCTGTCCTGCTGACTAAATCACACCTAAGGTGTCAAAATAAAAGGACAAGGACCTTCCAATAAAATACCTTTAACCCAGTCTCAGCAAACATTCCCTACAACCAGTTTGCCCCTGTGTAGGAAGATGGTTGTTGAGGTCATTAGTAGTAACTCACACTTTGCTCTCAGGAGCCTTCTCCTGCCCCTCTCAGTCTCTCATGCTAGCCCAGAGAAGGGTTATTATACTTTACACACACTTAAATAATGAAGAACTATTTAATTGACTGCTCAGGAGGATAAAAATAAAATATCATTTGCCTGAAAATGGCTGAGTTATTTTCTCCTAAAGAAAATGGTCTTCAGAGAACAAAGTTCTTAGATAGACTCTCCTCACTACTTCAGTATGAAACCTGACACAAATATCAGCTGATACCATCCAAGACTGTCCAACTGCTGCTGGATATGGGCCACTAGATGATTCTCTTGGCCCACTGCCCTTCTCCTGGGAAAGATAGAGAGCAGATGTTGGAGCAGCACATAATAACTGAACAGCTGGGAGCTTTCTTCCATGCTTAGCAACCCCAGGCAACATTTCACTGCAGGGCTGCTGATTTCTGGGGTAGGACAGCCATAAATTCTGTAGGTTTTGAGGGAACACAGACAAGGGTTTGATTGTTTTGTTGTGGGTGTTTTTGGAGCAGGAAAAGAGGTTCTTCAAGTCTGCAGAGTGAGCATAGATGCTTTTTTATGGTAAGACCAAACTGTTTTGCTGTGAAGGTTCTTTTTGTCATGTATCATCTAATGTTCTTTATCAAGTGCACCCTCAGTAAATTTGCTGACAATACCAAGCTGTGTGGTGTGGTTGACACACTGGAAGGAAAAGATGCCATCCAGAGGAGCCTGGACAGACTTCAGAGATGGGTGTGTGCCAACCTCATGAAGTTCAACACCACCAAGTCCAAGGTCCTGCATCTGGATTGGAGAAATCTCAACACAAATACAGGCTGGGCAGAGAATGGATTGAGAATAGCCCAGGGGAGAAGGACTTGGGGGTGATGGTGGATGAGAGGCTGGACATGACCTGGCAATGTGTGTTCACAGCCCAGAAAGCCAAATGTCTCCTGGGCTGCATCACATGGAAGGTGGCCAGAAGGTTGAAGGAGGTGATCCTGCCTCTACTCTGCCCATGAGACCCCCACCTGCAGTGCCCTGTCCAGCTCTGGATCCTCCAATATAAGAAGGATGTGGAGCTGCTGGAGTGAAAATGATCAGATGGCTGGAGCACCTCTGCTCTGGAGCCAGGCTGAGAGAGCTGGGGGTGTTCAGTCTGGAGAAGAGAAGTCTCCAGGGAGACCTGAGAGTCCCTTCCAGAGCCTAAAGGGGCTCCAAGAGAGCTGGAGAAGGATTTTTAAAAGAACAGAGTGATGGGATGAAGAGGAATTGCTTCAGTCTTACAGAGGGGAGGGGTAGATGAGCTATTAGGATGAAATTCTTTACTGTGAGGGTGGTGAGGCACTGGAAGAGAGTCTCCAGAGAGGTTGTGGATGGCCCATCCCTGGAAGTGTTCAATGCCAGCTTGGATGGGGAGTTGAGTAAGCTGGTCTAGTGGAAGGTGTCCCTGCCCATGGCATGGGGCTTGAAATGGGAAGATCTTTAAGGTCCCTTTCAACGCAAAGGATTCTATGATCTTTAATTTGTTTTCTTTGTTCCCCCTTGTACATAGTGAAGGTACCAAAAGCTGTGAGATGTGACTAGAGAAGATGGCAGACCTGGAGGAAAATATACAAAGGAAAGCTTTGAAAAGTCGAGTAGATTCTTTGGTCTGCTTCATGGTCTGGAACAAACCCAGAACTGAATGCATTCACAATGTGTCTGTACATGCCTTTCTCCAGAGAAAGCATCTGTGCAGCCATGGGGCTGTTACTGTGCCAAGGGACTGGGAGCAGGGCTGTCTGTTCTAGTGCTCCTGTTGTGTTCCCCCAGGCTCCTGCACCTGGGCTAAGACCCACCAGGATTATATTATGTACAAGTAAGCAACTCTGTCAGGGATTTTCACACTGGACAGATAATGGATTTAGTTGCTTTTATGACAAAATTCCCTTTCTTTTCTCCTTTGTTTAATCTGGGAGAAGGGTAAAGGCAAGGAGTATTTGAAATTAATTTAGGTGTTGAGGGAAACAGAAGATGGGAGATGAATAAAATGAAGGAGAATTGGTAAAAAATTGGAGAAAAGGAGGTGCAGGGGAGTCCTTATCACTACAGCTATCTGAAAGGAGGTTGTAGCCAGGTGGGGGTCAGCATCATCTCCCCAGCAACAAGCCCTGGTCAAGAGGACATGGCCTCAAACTGCATTGGGGAGCTTCAGGTTGTACATCAGGAAGAATTTCTTTGCTGAAAAGTTGGTTACACATTGGAACAGAGTGCCCAGAGAGGTGGTAGAGCTATGTTCCCTGGAAGTGCTCAAGAAATGACTGGATGTGGCACTCAGTGCTGTGGTTTAGTTGCCAAGGTGGTGTTTGGTCAAAGGTTGGACTTGATGAACATGAAGGTCAAGGATTCCATGAAAATATAAGCAGAGGAAAGGGCTTCCACAAGAGGAAGAGTATTAGCAGGTAGACAGGTATTGTGAAATTTTGGGGTATGTAGAGGAATCTCACCAGCAGGCAGCTGCTCTTACAGCACATGTCTCCCAGAATTTGGATGGGAATGTGGGAATTCAGCACCTCAAATTCTTGACATTGTTCTGTGGGGCCTGAGAGCAGCATGTGTGGCAGCAGCAAGATCAGCGGGGTACCAAGTGTCTCCATGGGATGTCCTGGCAGAGGGCTGCTCTCAGCCTGCTATAGTGGCCATTTTCCAGGTCTGGAGAGCCTTTCCTTGAGTGCCACTCTCCGCAGAAGGGAGCAGTGACTGGATGCTTTTGTGTATGTACCTTGCAGGGGACGTGTGCCACCCTGCTCTTCTCTAATCAAGGAACCAGAAGGACACCCCTTCCCTTCTCACCAACCATCCCAGCCTTCTCCACAGCTCTACTCCACTGGTTTTCCAGCAACAGGTAGCACTCCTGCACTGCTGTTGCAAGGACGCTGTTGCTGTGCAGCTCTGAGGCAATGCAGGACAGTGCAGATGCTGCTGTTCCTGTGCAGTCACTTCTCTTCCTGGGTGTGTGTCTGCTGCGGAAGGAAAGAAAATCCTTCCCACCAGCTCAGAGGGCTCATCCTGGACACAGGCCACCTGCCCATCTGCAGATGCCATCTGCAAAATGGTGCTTCCAGCTGAAATTTTTGCCCTGCTTCCCCTCAGTTCCGCTCAACTCCGGCTACTTTATCACTTTTCTTTGCAATCGACTCTCTGCAGCTCCGGGAGAAATTGGCTCCCTTCATGCTCCCTCCCACAGCCCCCTCTCCCTTCCAGCAGCGATGCCATCCTCCCTCCCATCGCCTTCTGCTGCTGACCCTGTCACACCAATTAAAAAAAATCTGTGGGACAGCAGAAACGGGGCTAAGATGAGAGGGAGAAGGAAGATTTGAGGGAGGTAGAAGGAAAGAAAAAAAGGAGAGAGAGTGCTTGATTTAAGAAACTTGATTTGAATAAATCCCTCCTCCCTCTTCTCCTCATTGGTTTCTTTTTCTGCTCCATATTCATGAGAGCAGCCAAGATGAAGCTATTGGTTCCATATCCCTTTCCCTTTCCTCAGGCACTCGGGGGAGGAGGTGTTTGCATTTCTCCGCAGGACCAGCTCGCTTTGCAGAGCATTGTCTGGGTACGAGAATCACACACAGGCACAGAGACAGGGGCGAGCGCACCAGAGCATCTCACCCCGGCAGAGCATCTCAGCCCGAGCACCCCTCCAGTCCCCCGCCCCGCCCCGAGCACCAATAACTCCCTCTAAAAAAAAGAAAAAAGAGGAGAAAAGAGAAAAAACCAAAGTTTGCAAATCTCCCACCTCCCTTCTTGGTTTTTATTTTGTTTTCCTTTNTCTGAGAGTGACATTGATTTACCGGCTCTTCCCTCGGCTTCTCCAGGTCCTGGGAATACTTCTGTAGGGGGGAATCGCATGGAGGCTTTCTGCCTTCGGCAGAACCGTGGGCTCGGGGGATGCGTCCTCCAGATAGATTTGATTCTTTCCAAACAGATCAATCTCCCTTCGCAAGTGGTGACAGGTTAAGGCGCTCGATATGGGAATCACGTCTGTTTTTAACACAATATGGCTGGTAAATAAAACCTGATTGCTAACAGCTCCGCTGCCGCTGTCGGCATTTCCGAGCTCCAGGCTCCCTTTGCAGTTCTGCATCTTCACCTGCCGCAGAAACTCTGATTCACCCTTCGAGCAGTGCACCAGGACTTCCCTGGTTTTGCTGTGGGGTGGCAGGAGAAATTGCGGTTAGTGTGCCTTTGACCTCTGCTTGCCTCTGGGCACTTCTCCTTATCAGTATTTGAACAGCTGGTTCTAATAATACCATCTTCATGCAAGGCACATCTGAAGTCGGGGGGTGGCACAGGACAGGTTCTTTTCCGCTGTGCTGTGAATTTGGGATGTGAACCGTTCAGGTATGTATTGGAATCTGAGGAGTTTGCAGCCAGAGGCATAAAGATAATGCAATAATGCAGCGTGCTGTTCAGAAGTGGAAAATACCTGGAAAAACAGAGAGATATTTGGTTTGTGACATACCAGTGTTTGTTGCTAGACGATCATCCCACTTACACAGGAGCAGGTCTGGAAGAACTCCCTGGAACTCAGTGGATTTCCTCTGCATCTAATCTGCAGGTAAACAGAATCTGGTCTTTAGTTTGAAGGATATATTAGAGAAGCACTGGAGGTAACTATAATAAGAAGAAAATATTAACTAAAACGAGTAAGGCAGCAAAGTGACTCGATCGTTTCCCAGAGTATTATCAATTACCATCCTTCTGGTGCATGTTAATTACAGGGTGAGTGCTGGACTGATTGTGCCAATGTGTAGCTGAAGTAGCTTTTTAGATTTTTTGTTGACTGTGTTAGAGTCAACAAAGAACAAATGGATTTTCTCTTGCTGTTCTTTGGGTGCACAGCCACCTCACTTCTCCATTCAGCTTGTACAGCACTGGTCAGGTACAGCAGGGAAGAGTTTCTGTGGCTAATCAAAGGGATTTTTTGATTACTAAATGTTAATCACAGCATGAAGGCAAACTCCTTTAAAGTGCTGCTGGTGTAGCTGCAGAGAAGGAACGTGTTATACAAGCATCAATCCTTGGCTGATGCAAAACACACTGGAGATGGCTTGAAAGAAGTTGGCCTATAGGATGGGTAAGGCAACATTGCTCCAGTTTGGTGAATAATTGAGGAATGCTAGCCAGTGCAATAATGGGATATGGATTAAAGTTGGTTTGAGTCTTGGTTACAGTTCTGGGTTGTGGTCTTCTACCTTTATTCCCACCTGTGTCTATGTGCTGCAGGCAGTGGCTGCTGCTTTGTTGTCATTCAGGACAGCTACAATTGATCTGTTGTTGTCCCGGCAATTTATCCCAGACATGGGGAAGTGGAAGATTTCTGTTTTGTTTTCTCCAACCAAAGGCATGTGTGCATGACTGGAAGGATAACCATTGGCACTGCACAGGCTCCAAGGTCATGGGGGGCTTTTTGTGTGATAAATACACTTATTTCTTTTTAAACACAGAACTAGCTTTGTGATCACTCCTTGGCTGTAGCCTCCATCGTTCCTTGGGATCCGTGCAAGAAATTGGAGGGCTCCTTCCTCCCTGCAGATTTAAGATGTCTGCTGTTTCACTGTGGTGCCACAGCCATACGTAGCTGTCCAGATCTGCTGCTCTCGGTGTGTTTGTGAAGCTCACAAACACCCAGGCAGGAGCTTTGCTGTGGGATGCTCCCAGGGAGAGAAAATCAGAGATTGTGGGCTGTGCTGTTGATCACACTCAGACCTTTGTTCATCACATCCCTCTTCATTTGGCTGACTGAGACGGCATCCTGGAGATATTTTTTTTCTGGGGTTGAGTTCCATATGTGCCTATGCCTTTGCTAAGTTGAGACCTGTGTCTCCAAGCTGATTCATTCCAATGTAGCAGATTTTGTTTTCCTTTCGTTCCTTCTGAGCACACTCAGTACAAACAGTCTAATTCCTAAATTAGCTCAGATTATCTTTTAATGAAACCAGAGTATTTGAGTTAAGAAACACTGAGAAAAAGTGAACTCAGGACAGGATCGTGCTGTAACTCATATCTGGCAGAGGAACCTCCAGAAATATCAGGTCTTCCAGTTAGTCCTGATACAACAGAAGAGTTGTTTATTTGCCACTGTTTTCAGGATATAGAAGTCAGAGGAGATCCTGAATTTTATTTCACCCCATACCTTGGCCCAGGGGGTGCAGCTGCAATCTTTAAGTCAATGAAATGAATTTTTTTGTTGGCTCATATTCCTTTGTTTCCAATCCCTCTTCTCCTTTCACTTCCATCCATCCATCCATCCCACCTGTGATTGTGAGTCCACAGCATTCTGGAGTGAGTTTTCCACATCAGGACAGAAGTGGAACAACTCTGGTAAAAGTGATGTGAATGTACCAGTGAGGAACTCCCTCTTTTTTCCTGTCCACAACTTAAAGTCAACTTTGCTGTATCATCAGGATTAGCTGTAGCATCACTGAGAAGGGCTATTTCAGAGAATTCCTGCTACCTGATACCCACAGCATCCCTGATGAGACACTTTCCCAGTTCCCTTGGTGCTGAACTTGCTCTGTTCTTAAGAAGTGCTTTGCATACAGAAAGGTATCGGGTA
>WEIV01024727.1:289987-352352 GCA_013390005.1 Calyptomena viridis
GGGAAGTGGAAGATTTCTGTTTTGTTTTCTCCAACCAAAGGCATGTGTGCATGACTGGAAGGATAACCATTGGCACTGCACAGGCTCCAAGGTCATGGGGGGCTTTCTGTGTGATAAATACACTTATTTCTTTTTAAACACAGAACTAGCTTTGTGATCACTCCTTGGCTGTAGCCTCCATCGTTCCTTGGGATCCGTGCAAGAAATTGGAGAGCTCCTTCCTCCCTGCAGATTTAAGATGTCTGCTGTTTCTCTGTGGTGCCACAGCCATACATAGTTGTCCAGATCTGCTGCTCTCGGTGTGTTTGTGAAGCTCACAAACACCCAGGCAGGAGCTTTGCTGTGGGATGCTCCTAGGGAGAGAAAATCAGAGATTGTGGGCTGTGCTGTTGATCACACTCAGACCTTTGTTCATCACATCCCTCTTCATTTGGCTGACTGAGACGGCATCCTGGAGATATTTTTTTTCTGGGGTTGAGTTCCATATGTGCCTATGCCTTTGCTAAGTTGAGACCTGTGTCTCCAAGCTGATTCATTCCAATGTAGCAGATTTTGTTTTCCTTTCGTTCCTTCTGAGCACACTCAGTACAAACAGTCTAATTCCTAAATTAGCTCAGATTATCTTTTAATGAAACCAGAGTATTTGAGTTAAGAAACACTGAGAAAAAGTGAACTCAGGACAGAATCATGCTGTAACTCATATCTGGCAGAGGAACCTCCAGAAATATCAGGTCTTCCAGTTAGTCCTGATACAACAGAAGAGTTGTTTATTTGCCACTGTTTTCAGGATATAGAAGTCAGAGGAGATCCTAAATTTTATTTCACCCCATACCTTGGCCCAGGGGGTGCAGCTGCAATCTTTAAGTCAATGAAATGAATTTTTTTGTTGGCTCATATTCCTTTGTTTCCAATCCCTCTTCTCCTTTCACTTCCATCCATCCATCCATCCCACCTGTGATTGTGAGTCCACAGCATTCTGGAGTGAGTTTTCCACATCAGGACAGAAGTGGAACAACTCTGGTAAAAGTGATGTGAATGTACCAGTGAGGAACTCCCTCTTTTTTCCTGTCCACAACTTAAAGTCAACTTTGCTGTATCATCAGGATTAGCTGTAGCATCACTGAGAAGGGCTATTTCAGAGAATTCCTGCTACCTGATACCCACAGCATCCCTGATGAGACACTTTCCCAGTTCCCTTGGTGCTGAACTTGCTCTGTTCTTAAGAAGTGCTTTGCATACAGAAAGGTATCGGGTAATTTTCCACAACACTAACAAGTACTAGAATTCCTGTGTCTGTTGTGGCTGCTGAAACTCTGCTTGGATTGTAATTGAGGGGGAACAAAGATATGGGAAGAAAGGCAGATTTAGGGGTTTTTTCAGAAACTTCATGGCAGAAGGTCCACTCCTCACCCCATTGCTTTGTCGGTGTTTTATTCTCTTTTGCTGTCTCAGTTTATTGATCTATCGGTTCAAGCTTGAAATTTTATCTCCACGAGACAAACTAGGAATGTGTATAAAACTCTCTGGATTGTTCAAGCCTTGTTTATGTAACTCACTGCAGCTCATGGGTTGTGTCCCCACACAGACTGAGGGGCTCCTCTCTGGAGTAGCCAGATTAATAATTTCAGGGTTGAATTTATGACACGTTAAGGTGTCCTGTCTTCTAAAGAAAAGGTAGAAGCTTCACCACACAGAGCATTTAAAGCTATCATGGCTGTTGGGCTGAGGAATATTCCCTTGGAAAGGATCCTGCAGAAATACGCAGTTGCAGGGACTCTTGTTCGCTGCTCTGGTTCCAGGCTACTGTTGAATACAAATTCTTCTGAGCTAATCATCCCGTGAAATGAGCTGCTTTGCTTTTGATATTAGAGCTTATCTGCCTTGGAGACGTCCTGATAGTCTCATCCCTGCTCATTCAGGTGTCATATTTTACTCTTGGATATATTAAGGCAGGACTGTGCTCTGAAACTGCTCTGATCTGTTTAATTGTAATATTCTTCTTAACAAAGTTTTAAAATGCTTAATGCCATTGTTAAAAAAGAAAACAAACACACAAAAAAATCCAAATTATCTCAATAATTCTAGTTTTTGTTAATGTAATCCACAATTCTAAAATTGAGCGAAAAGGGGATAAATACGTATGTAGTTGAATTCTTTTTAATAACAGTTATGATAATAGCAATAATAATATTTTATTTTATTGCACATTGGAAATATTGAAGTCTAAGAGCTTCTTCCTGGACATACAACCTTGAATATCTGAGATATCTGTTTGCAGGTTTGTCCAGCAGGTTTGTCCATCCAGTGTTGAGGCATTTCCCAAGAATCACAGTCGCTTTTGCATCTCATTAGAGATGCCTGGGTCAGGATTGCTCAGGAGCTGCAAATGGAAGGATAATTATAGTCTGATATCTATGATTTGTTGGTTTGCTAAATGGAGCCGAGGGTTAGGGCAACAAAAGATGTTTTAATCAGTGTGGTGTGTAAATAGCCTGGTTTTTTTATTTTTATTCATTTATTCCCCAGAATGAGGCAAGTTTTGCTGCTTTCTTTTCCTGCAGGGACAGTATATTGCCCTATCTGATTCTGTGAAGATTCTTAAGGAAAAATGTTTTATTGAGAGGAAATGTGGATGAATCAAGTTTTTTTCCGGGAAATAAATGTATTATGAGGTCCATCTTTCAAAAGTGGGGGACGTATAGATTTCCTCATTCTCAAGGTGAAATCTTGGCCCCAGATGATCCCCTGGCAGAGCTGTTGTTCATTTCATGTGGAGGAAGGTTTTCTCATTCATGAGTGTTTGGCTGCCTGGACGACTTTCATCTACTCTCACTTAAGCATCTAAGAACTAAATAGTCACATCCAAACCAGTCACCAAAATTCCCTCTATTAGAGGTGAGGAGGATGGTTCATCCCAGCCTGAAGTGGGTCAGATGAATCACCCTATGGAGGTTCTTGCAGCAGCTGACTCAGAGACACAAATCCACAATCAGTGAGGTGGATCCTTCCATGGCATCTCAGAGACATTTCCACGAGCTGTGATTCCTCTCTTGCTCCCATCTTTGCTTGGAAGGGAAGACTGGTAATATTTTGCCAACTTGTGGGAGTTTCATGGTGAGTTTTCTGAAAAGCCCCAGACTGTTGTGGTGGACCCACATCTTCCCTTTATTCAATGAAGGACAGATGCAGCTGTCAGGGAATTCATGCCATGTGTCCCAGACAGCATCCTATCTACCTGCCTTTTTTTTTTTTATAATTCATTGATTTTTTTAAACCTCAGAGGCTTCCTTAGTGTATTGACACTTCCTTCTTCTGCCCAATTACTGAGAGGGATTTGCCAAGTGAAGCTCATATGTAATTTTTTGAGCAGGAGGGGATCCATTAATACAGGGAGACATGTAGGACAGCGACAGGATTTTCTGCAGGCAGATGCAAACTGGCTCTGCCTGTTCCCTGAGCCAGCCAGGAGCTGTGCAGTGCTCCAGATCTCATGGAATACACCCAGTCTGTGAATGGCTGCACTGTAAGTTGCACGAAGATGGAGATGAATGCTGACCAGACCTCATTAGCTTAGGGTTGGCACCTTGTGAAATACATTTTGACCAGCTTGGAGCACTTGTGATGCTTAGAACTAGGTGACCTAAAAGCCAGTTTCTTGCCATAAATCAAGAGCTAAATGCTTTTTTATTTTAATGCATTAACCCTCTGTCCTAAGCTAACAAAGTCCACTGGTAAATAGATTTAACTAACACCTTCCTTCTCAACTACGGCACTTAAAATTATTTATTGAAATCCAAATAATAAAAAAAATAAAAACATGAACGTCACAGAACAATATGTAGACTGGAGTTAAAGTTGTAGCAGTAAGAGATACATTTCTCCACAGCAGAAAGAAATTATATATATTTGGAAAGGGAGTTTAAAATAGCTAAGATATCCTTAACTATTAATTCCTTTTCCTGGAATGGAAAGACTCTATTACGTTACAACATTTCTGTTTCTGCTCTTACTGTCACATTTTTAAAGTAGGTTTGTAGAAAGCTTTTTTTATTTCTAGTGAAAATATAAAATGGTTGTAAGTAAAAAGCATTTCCTTTTAAGAAGAAATGCTTGTGATAATGACATTTTATATGTATCTAAATTCTTAAATTGATATAATTAGTACCAGAAGCCAAATATAAGCTCGGGCTTAGTATGTATCTAAGATTTTGGACACACAACAGAACTTTCTCTCTTGGCCTAGAAACTAATCCTATAAAGAAGCCAGCACAAGTGCATTATATAAAGACCCAAGTTAAAGTTAGTAAAGTTACTCATTTCCTGTGTTTTAGAGAGCTGGATCTTTGGATTCCTTCCAGGAGTTTTGTGCTCTAACTTCAGATGCAAAGGAGATGAGAGAGCATCCGAAATACCGCAGATGCTTAAACTCTTCATGACTAAGGCTGGGAATGTGTCACAGCTGTCACTGGAGCCTTGCATTCCACAAGCCACACTCATTCATTCGGGTTGCCTGGAGTTTGACAGCTTGGATGGTGTTTTTGTGCTGCTGAAAGGGTTAGTTAGCAGAGATGATTACATACAGGGGGTGAACAGCTGGAACAAACTTCATTATTGAATAGTTCTTGGTGGCTGCAGAGAGAGCAGCGTGAAAAGCCAATATGGGCCATGTGGAAGTTGTTTCTCTGCAGCACTCGAGCCTCTGGACACTGTTCTGTATTCTCCAGCTTTTTGTTCTCTGACTTGCTCTTTGTACCACAGCTGGATGTGGTAACAGTGGTCATGGAAAAGAGCTTCACAGGCTACCAAAGGGAATTTTATTCAGAAAGGGAGAAGAAAAGCATGTCACAGCTTTTGTGGTTCCCCCAGCAAGTATATTCCTGACAGATATTTGTCTCTGGTATTCAATTCATTCCCTTTGCTCTGTATGGAAGACTTGCAGGTCTCTTTTGCTAAGATACTTTCTGTCATGCTGACCAGAAATGGGATTCAGCTCACAGATCCTGACATCTAAAAATAGGTGTGGATTTTGAAGTGTCTACCTGTACCCCAGTACAGAAACTTGTGTTATAGTAAAAGGAGATTTAGGACATGATTCAGTCACTTAAACATAGGTGTTAAGTGTCTTTTGAGATCCCTTGGGGTGTCTGACATCCATTAGGAATTTATAGGTATGATATTTATCTACACCACATCACTTACCCTCTGTATGAGGGCAGTTTAAATGCCCTGGGGTATTGATGTACCAAACACCAGCATTTAGGCTACTGATTCTGGCCCCTGGCCAATGCCCAGTCAATGTAGATAAATACAAATATCTATTATAGACTGAGCTCTGGAACTCTTCAGACTAAAAAGTCTTCAATAAATACAGTGGGGTGGTTCCATCTGCAGTCTGAATCCTCTCTTGGGTTTCTGATCCCTCCTGATGGATTAGAATGAGACTGATCAAATCTTGGACACGGTGCTCTTACCAGACACAACACATATATAACTCTCATGCAGGGCTTGGAAACACCCTTTTGTATTGCTGTTTTGGGATCACGGTGAAGATACTGGACCACATTAGTACATTTTAAGTGTATCTATTTAGCTCTAAATCATTCCTGGAATTATTTTTTTCTTGAGACTGCATTTGCTTTTCTCCAGATTCAACTAGCACAGGGGGCTCCTGGTTATCCTGTGATAGAATAATCTGAAAGATGTTTTTCTCTCTGTATAATTCACACTGAATTATTCCCAGCCTGTGCTTCATGTTGCCTCACTCAGCTGACTGGTCCATGCTGGCTGTGTCCTGTTCCCTTACCATTCTCCCTTCATCTGAGCATCATCACTGTCCTAATCTCCAGCAGAGGAAAAAGTGTGCTGGGATCATACCTGTGGTCTGGATTTAGTTTCCTAGGGCAGCTTGACTGAATATTCTGACTTCATCTTGACCTTCTGGGTGTCCAAGACACAGTTCTTTTGTTGCCCAGACTGCTCTCTCCTTCTAGGGAGAGAAAGAACTCCTGAATTCTATGAGTGTTTGTGATTTACCAGCTTCAATCTGGAGCTTTTCCTTGTGACTCTTTTTCCCAGCTTTCTTGAGATGTAGGTTTCCTGGAATTCTACATTTTTTTATGCAAAGAGGTTCCAAAATGCTGTTGGCTTTACTACCTGACTGTTTCAGTTACTCCAAACTCTCCTCTTTGGAATTAAGAATATCAACTACACACTTCCTTTGCTGAAGGTTTGTGTTGGTTTTGTCTACTTTCATTTTTCTGGCATGTTCTCTATCTTCAGAAAACATAGAGGTGGATCCAAGATGATTAAAGCAAAACCTTTCTTATTTACTGCAAAACTCTTCAAAGCACCAGGGTTTCATGTTATTCCAGCATCTTTAAGTTCCTCTGGGAAGTTTGTGTGCATCAGTTTGGAAAACCTCTGATGAAATTCTCCCTGAAAGAAGAAGGGGTTTTTTTAACTTTCCAGGATCCATTTTATCTGTAGCATCTTCATCTGGAAAATAATCTCACATCTTCCTAGGAGAAATACAAATGGGTTCTCCAAACTATGAGTCTCCCTTTTGACTCTATTTTCTCATTTATTTTCCTTCTGATAGCTCATTAAATTGACCTCTTCCTTTCCTTCACACTGTCCCTGCTGAATTAGAACAAGGGCATAATTTAGCTACTCTGCAATTCCCCAAAAGCTTCTGAGACAAACCTCAAAAAATAGATTATGCATATTTTGCAGTGGTTTCATGTCCAGCACTGCTGCATTATGCAGCACCATGGATGTGTCCCACTGCCAAATCTGTTCACGGCCAGAAGTTTAGTGTGTGAAATGTCATGAAAAATATGGGTATGAGAAAAACGTGATAACTCAACCAGACAACTTAGATCAAATAATTTGGAACTCATGGCTACTTTCTTAAAAGCTGAGAAGGAATTTCACCTGAACATTAACATGCTGTTCATTTCTTCACTGATTGCAGAAACTCTCATCTGATATTCTGCTTAATGAGCTGACAGACTATTCCATACTGCGTGTCGTACACAACAATGTCTAAATTTAAAAATACTTTTATCCAGAGATTGTCTGAAATTTCTATCATATGCAATTTTATATAATTTTTCTGTTGCTTCTCTTATAAGTACTTCCTTTAAAATACAGCATTTTTATATGTGCAAGTTTCTGTCTGGGACTAAATGATGTTTATGATATGTTGCCTTTACAACAATGGAGTCCGTGGAATCCACACTTCTATTCTTTTGATCCCAAATCAGGTTTTGAAGTTATTTATATGAATTGGACGTCCTTTTTACCTCTATTAACTATGGGGAAGATCTGGGCAGTGAATTCTGTGGAAGAGCCAGGTGAGTCAGACAACATGATCTAAAAAAACCCCCCAAATTTAACAGATCTACCAATTCCATGTAAACTGGCCAGATTGGAAACAATATGCAGATGTCTCTGACTGCTTGGCCAAGATAATCCATATCACTCTCTTTAGAAGCTTGTTCAAACTTGCATTTTATAAATCAGCTCTGAGAACTTTAACCCAAAATGTTACAGCTTGTGATTCACAGGCTTGTTCCAATATGCACAATTTTTTTTTACTTGTGCTGTCCTTGCAATTTCCAAAAGGCATCATCCCAGTGTGCTGCTAATTCTGTGTGACTGAAACATCACCACCTTTAGTACCTCAGTGCTTATTTTTGGCTGCAACAGGTGAAAGATCAGACCAGAGGTCACAGTCTGTACCACTGAAAATGGATTTGTATCAGGAATGGCAAAGATTAGGAGGACAGACTTGGAGATGGCAGAACCTGCCATGTTTCACATCTCTGCAACTGCCTTCAACATGAATAATAAAATCATAGAATGGTTTGGGTTGAAAAGACCTTAAAGATCATCCTGTCCCACTCCCTGCCATGGGCAGGGACACCTTCCACTATCCCAGGTTGCTCCAAGCCCCATCCAACCTGGCTTTGAGCACTTCCAGGAATGGAGCAGCCACAGCTTCTCTGAGCAACCTGTGCCAGGGCCTCACCACCCTCTAATAAAAGAAGGTAATGATTTCCAAGAATTTCTTTTCTTACTAAAGAAAGTAATAGTCTCCATCTTTCTTCAAAATGCATCTCAAGGCTCTGCTTCCTTGGCTGGTGTTGATACACAGATCACAATGTTCTCCTGACACCCTTCTGCCTTGATTTTCAGCACTTCTAAATGTTGTATTAACCTCTGTGGAAGTTTTTGTTCCTCTAAGATCAAGAAGGCTGAGAAAAATGACTGATGTAAGGGAACATTAGCAAAGAGAAAAAAAAATCTAGCACGCTCTGAATTGAACTGGTAGTGGTGAGATCATCTGGAGCTGCCCTTAACCTTCAACAAAATATCTCTAAGAAGATATAAACTCTTCCACTTTCAGCAGAATAATGCATAGTGATTTGCCAGTCCATTTAATAATAAGATGTGCAAAAAAGTAAAAAATCCACAGTCCTCCGAGAACTTTCCACTCCCCTATATGCTATTGTCATTCAGTGCCCTTCTTTGCTGTGTTCTCTCTTTGTCCAGTTGGGATTAAGACTCTTCCAACCAATGCCATGACTTCGGCCACCATTAGGATGAGCTCCATGGCTGGCAGCTCTGTATTTTCATGCCTGGCTTTACAAAATTCTTTATCCCATCAGTGGGCTGCTGTCTGACCCAGGAGCTACAATAGGAAGCAGGTGAATCACATGCTCCACCTGTTGTTTTGAGTTTTCCCCTCTGAGTTTCCTGTGAGCAGCTTTGGAGCAGCTCCTACACAACGTTGTGCAATGAGATGAGGGAAGGAACCCGTGTTATTAATGTCAGCAATGTTGAAATGTTTGTCAGATATATTCTTCCTGCTTGTTGCAGCTTGGCCTTACTACAATACCATGTAATAAACAAGACATGACCCCATGTTCTTTATAAGTCACTTAGGAAATATTCCACCAATGTTCTTTGAATTCTTTTAAAATAAATCATTTAGATGAATCGGTATAAATATTGAAACTTGCCTGTTCATTCAGTGTTTTATTCAACTTGTTGCTCCAATAGCAATGAAGTTTTGTTGCAAAAGCGCAACATCCTGCACATGAGACACCTGGAAAGTTACAGTTTAAATTAATTTCTACAGTATATCTCTATCAGAGAATCATAATATGGCCTGGGATTGAAGGAACCTTAAAGATCATTTAGTTCCAACTCCCCTGCCATGGGCAGGGACACCTTCCACTATCCCAGGTTGTTCCAAGCCTGGCCTTGAACACTTCCAGGGATGGGGCAGCCACAACTACTCTGGACAACTTTTTCCAGTGCCTCACCACCCTCACAGGGAAGAATTTCTTCCTAATATCCAATCTAAACCTGCTTTCTTTCAGTTTAACATCATCCCCCCTTGTTCTGTCACTACATACCATGTAAATAGACTCTCTCCATCATATCTACAGAGATACAAATTTCTACAATGTATCTGAAGAGCATAAGAATGTAAAATCCAATTTTTTTTTTTCCTGAAGTGTAAATTTTAAATAATGTCTTGTGCTCCAAAATTGGTTTTTTTAGCCCCACTGTCCATTACAGGAGTCTGGGATGCCTTGGTTATCTATAAATGTCCACAAAGTTTATGTCTGAAATTACTGGAGGAAAATCCACTTTGATTTATAAAGCGTTCTCCTAACTCTCCTTATGGATCTACAAAAGAAAGGCCTTCCATGTCAAGGATGGAACACTAAGGTGAATAGATTTAAAGCAAAAATAAATGATCAAAATATTTCCTTCATAGATTTCAAGAATTTAAAAGTGAATACTTACTCTTCTCCCAAAGGAATTTTTAAAAGTATCACTGTCATTATCCTAAATTGGTAGTTAAAGAATTATCTGAGGAAAACTCACGTCAGAGCTCTTGTGTGCTCAGACAAGCACAGACCTGTCATCAAACTTTTATCAATTGCTTGGGGTTTGCAATGTGCCTTTTTATCTTTGTGATACACAATGACAGAAATTTCTGTTGTCTTTTGAAGATAAAATGAATCTCCCTAGACGGGAAAGAAACTGTTTTCACTAAGATCTCTTCAGCAGTGGTTCATTTCCTTGACTCTGTCATGAATACCAATGAGACTGGAAATGGTTGGGAAAACAGATAATCCTTCACACTGCTCTAACAGGAGGGGAACAGCAAGAATCTGCAGTAGCCTGGGAGAATCTGGTTTCCAAACAACTTGTTCTCTATGCAATATTTAATAAATAAGGTGTTTAACAAATGAAGGCACATACCACAGTTGCAAACAATGCTCAGGGAACATCACAGCCCAGAGACTGTTCTCTCAGGCAGTTTGGGTGAGGCCATTCTAATGGGTGATAAACAGTTTAGCAGAGTATGATGACATATTTCTTGACCTTCAGGACAAGGAAGGTCCCAGACGTGATATATTTAACAATGCAGTTATAACATTAAAGCCATTTCTTTCCCTTGCTTGTGCTATGAAACAACCATTGATGGTTGTTGGCTGCTCAGTTCACTTCCCTGAGCTCCTTCTTATTCACAAACAAGTAGCTAAGAAATTATTTCTAATACAAAGGTGGGTGATGAGTTTAACATAAAAGCAAAGGCTCCTGGCTGGCTGGACAGAGGTTTTTACCTTAGTAGAAGATTGCTCAGTGGTTATTGAATTTGTGCCACTGACAGTTGCATTCACTATGGTCCAGCTGTTTACTTGGACAGGACAGCTTTGTTTTTAGACCTTTTAAGCATTTTTGGTCCAGAGGCCTCACAAAGGAGAGTTACAAAGGGCCAGATTACCTTTTACACAAGTGGAAGGGAAATAGAAGATTAAGGAAACACCAGGAGTAAACTTGACTACAGGGAGATGTGCTGGTTCTTGTATAAATGTACATGAGCCCTCCTTGACACTCCCAAGGAGCCTTAGGAGGTTGGATCTGACATGGACACCTGTCCAAGGTAACGAGAAAATTCTTTCAAAGCTTAAATACTCTGAAATTATTTTATGCTAGTGAAACCTTTGCATGTATTCTATTTGGCCCATTTTCTTCAGTCTTGGCTTAGTACCCAGTAATTAAGCAAATAATTCTCCTCCTTACTTGCTGTCTGTTATAGGCTCTGTCTCTTTTCATTTAATTTAGCCACTGTTTGCTTCTTAGTCTCCAGCAGAACTGGTGACAGGATATCTGCAGGCAGGCTCTTGTTTGAAAGTGTTACAGCAGAATATGTTGTTTATCAAGTTCTTTGGGATATAAGGAACTCTACAAAAGTGGAGTGCATTGGCTGTGCTGTTGCTGAGGAATTAGACACTACTAGAGATCATCCTGGAGCACTGGAATTTGGTCACTAAACTCTTATTAAATTATGATTAAATGAATGCTAAATCATTTGCGTGGTGTGTTGAATGGGTTTGCAGACGGGTCAACTAATCTGCCTCTTCTGAAGGGCTGAAAACCACTCAGAGATTATCAACTCTCATACATCATTCCCAACTGGCAGTTTGCACATGGCCACTCCTTCTGAAGGGCTGAAAACGTTAAAGAACTTATACATACCCTCTTTGCCCCAATCCAAACCCAGCACACACCTCAATTAGTGTGTGTGGGAGGTGTGTTTGTGCAGTGTGGCTGAAAAACGAACAGACAGAAAGAATTCCACTTTGTGCCTCCCACATTCCCAAGCTCCTGTTCTAGCTCTCCTGGCAGTGCTGTTGGATTGCAGAGAGGAGTATCTTAAGGTAAAATCCCTCAGCTTAGTCATGACTGTGCTTGGATACATCATGTTGTGGCAAGTCTGGGTTATGGCTTTTCTGGAGCATCAGAGTCAATCTGCACAAGAGGAAAGGACTCAGCTGAGACAGAGAGGAGAGATCTCCCTGGGTGGACAGACCTGCTTCGCCAGAGAGCTGGGAAGTGTGTTGGAAGAGAGACTTGGCTGCACATCAAAGCATCTCAACTTGCAGATTCCTAGGAAGTTGTTTCCTTAGTGACAATAACAACAAGAATAATTTCAGAGCATTTTCTTCATGTTTGTTTTTAGTGCTTGAGAGATGTTCAGAAGTCAGAGTACAACTGGCACTTCTCTTCAGAAGGGTTTTTTTTCAGAGTTATTTTTCTCTTCTGTAGCTCCCATTGGCACATTGGAATTTTTGTTTGTAATAGGGATTTGTCTGCCTTAATACTGTTGGCATTTTTAAACCCACAGGCACTGTGGGAGCTGAAGGAACAGATTTTACAGGATTCTTAATATGTCTAGTAAATGGTAGCAAGCTCCTGTGATCACTCCTGTGATGCGAGTGCTGTGGGACATGGAGGGTGAACACACCTTAAAGCCTACCCCACTCCCATGAAGGTATTCTCCATTCCTAAAACCAGGCTTGTAATGGGAAAGATTAGGGAATTGAAGTGGAAAAAAACCACAACTCAAAATTATGCTTAAGAGACAAATCTTGACAAAATTGTCAAGCTTCGTTCGTGTCACTATTCAGTATAAATTTTGAAAAGAAATTTTGGAACTTGATTTGATAGTGAAAAAAGAAATTATCCTAGAATCCTAGAATCCTTGAATGGTTTGGATTGGAAGAGACCTTAAAGACCATCTAGTTCCAACCTCCCTGCCATAGGCAGGGACACCTTGCACTAGACCAGGTTGTACCAAGCCCCATCCAGTCAGGTCTTGAACACTTCCAAGGATGGTACATTCCTTCAAGGGAATGACCTGGAATTAGCTGAAGACTGGGACTGCTGTAGCAATGAAACCAATTTTTTTAGTCTGCTGAAGAAACCCTGTAGGTCGAACACCCATTCTGCACCCTGAGAATAAAGGACCCTGAGCACAATCAGAGGAATTTAGCTTTGATTTCCAGGAAAACAAGGCTGCCTGAAAGCATCACAAAAAAATGTGCAATTTTGAATCTGGGAGAGCCTTTAGAGGTCACAATGTGCTAATGGAAGAAAAAGTACAGACTCTATTATCATGTCTGAATTAGGAGGGCACTGAGTATAAGCTTCCTCTTTAACCAAAGAAGAAATCAAGTAGTGACTGAAGTCAAAATATGATTCATGCAATGGAGGTGTCAGACTCTTTTTATTAACAGCAGGAAGAGATTAAAATATCTCTGATTACAATTTAAATGTTAATAATTAGCTGGAAAGAACTCTTTGACCAGGGGCAGTACAGTCAGTTCACTAACACCACATGATGCTTCCCTTGTTTAGGACATGACATAATTGAAAATAAAATTCAATGTCATGAGGAACATTGTTTTTCCTTCCTCAGTCAGTGCAGGGGGGCTTAAAACATCGGGTGTGTGCATTTCCAAATGTGCTTTTAATTTCTCTTCCATTCTTAGACAGTAATTCATGATTAAATTATGAATTGCTAAAAACTAAATCAGAGTGAACCATATGGCATGGTCCAATATGGCAAAATTAATTTAAAAATAGAAATTAAAATATATATCCACTTAAAATTTTCCTGAAATACATTCCCCAGTTATAAAAAAGAATTTCCAAACTTTGTCTCCCAAATCAGTTATCATCAACTCTGCTTCAGGGGAAAAAAGAAAACAGTCTAAAAATACAAATGAAAAACAGAAATATATTTATGATTAAATATAGATCATCCATTTGCTATTTTAACACTTTAATTTGGATAATTAATTTGCATGGAGATCCCTGATAACCAAGCAGCAAGGCTAATTAAGCTCCAAGTCCTGCTTTGGATGACTTGTACTGATATCCACATTTCACACCAGTGGTTTGGAGCCAAATTTCAGTCTCTCTTGTGAACTGTTCCTTGCTGTTATGCAACTACTTTTTCTCAGTATCTCACCATTTTTAAGTAGTTCCAGCCTGGACTTGAATCTTTATCCTTTCATCAAAAACCTGATCAGGTTTGACTCAGCTCTGCAACGCATGGGTGATAAAATCTGAGATCACAAACTGTGCACTGCATGTGTATTTTACATTAAACCACTCAGTAGTAGCTGAGAAAATGAAAGTGATTTTTCTTCACTTCAGCCTTCCGGGCTCTTTCATGGGTGAATCTATTAGAGCAGAATACCAAATTAGGAATTAAAAGATTTACTAGGTTAAAGCAGAGAAATCCCACATGGGATGCCAAATGATATGTTGGTTATGTATTGGGGAAGGGGGAAGTAAGGAGGAGTGAAAACAAGTAGCACAACAAGAGCTGAACAAATTGAACAGACAATGCACCATTTAATGTGTGTGATACAGACACATCAATTAAATGGCAAATGAAATAGCAGGAGAATTTGTTGCTTATTTTACCACTGAAAAATGTTTGTAGTCAGAACATCAGAATGTATGCATTACTAAGACCCATTTTCACCTGCTCTGGCCAGAATGGCAAAATGAATCTACCAGTCGATAGTTAAAATTATGGCCATCAAGACTAAGGAATAGTACACACAAGGAAAGGAGAAAAAACCAAACCATTGTGTCATAGGAAGACCTTGGGTTTATGAGTTCTGGAGTCTGAAGTCCATGCAGTTGTTTTGAAGACCTGTAGCTGTCTGAAGGCACCATCACCTCCAGCCAACTCCATCTTCTCATCACCACCCCTTGAATCTGATGCTGAGCTGCTTGGGAGAGAATTCCCTAAACCTGATTGTATCACACTGGTCTTGCTTGGCAAAGCCTTATTATTTCATAGAATTGTAGAGTGGTTTGGGGTGGAAGGGACTTTAAGGATCATCCAGTTCCATCTGTGCCATGGGCAGGGACACCTTCCACTATCCCAGGTTGCTCCAAGCCCCATCCAACCTGGCCTTGGACACTTCCAAAATGTCCATCTTCTCTGGACAACCTGTGCCAAGGCCTCACCACTCTCACAGGGAAGAATTTCTTCCTAATATCTAACCTAAATCTACCCAATATTTAAGCTAACCCGGTTTATCTGGAGTAAATTGGGTTAGATAATGCTCCTATGATGAGCTCGGTGGACAGATGGGAGGCAGTGCACCACAGATTAGTGTCTCTAAACTGACTGGGAATAATGTTCTTTTCAGCATGACCAGATCTGGGGAGAGAGATTTCCACAGTCTAATCCTGGTGTCAAGAGCTGGCAGTCTTTCAAATCCTGCCTATGGATTTATATACAGTGCTGGACATCTAATTTCTACAGAGGGTCAGCAGAAGGAAGGAATTCACATGTTCTCATATGAAGAAATTTCATCTACCTTTCAGCTACTGCAAACAAGGCCCCTTAGTCAAAATAGTCTGAAAGAAAAACACTGTGAAAGAGTAAAAAAGAGAATTTTGTGTTATTCCCTGTGGTGGTGATCAGAGGAGGTACAGCTGGTACTCAGAGCTAAATTAGTCCTGTGTGTATCTGTAATACTACCTAGATATGAAGTACTCAATGTCCTCGTTTCTCACTCAAGTCACTCAGCAGAAGCTGCTACTTTTGTCTTCAGAGATGGAGATTGCCTTCAGGAGGTCTCTGCATGTGTGAGCAAACTGGGGCATTTGGTTTGCTTTGGAAAACAGATTTTCCCACTCTACAGGCAGGGGAAAAAGAAAAACACATTAATTTCCATTTTAGAGAGATGTTGATGATGGTCTTTTGGATTGGAGCTGGTTGACTGTCATTGAGTAACTATGAGGATTTATTTACCTACATGGTTATGACCTGTAAGTCATAATGTCCTGGTTTGGGGGTTGGTTTGCTTGTTTATTTGTTTTGTTTTGGGTTTTTCTGTTGTTTTGCTTTGGTGTAGCTTTTTTTTTTTGGCAGAATCGTTTTCATGTTATCCTGCATTATTTTGTTTTAAAAATTGTAATTATTTTCACTGTTGGCTTGGAGATAACACAGAGTACCACCCCTCCTTTGCAGAATATGAGCCAGAATTATTTCTGTAAAACCTGTGATTATGGCCCATCAAGGAAGATTTTGTAAAGACTTAAGAGTCAAGCAAATCTAGATGAAACTAAACAACCCAAAGAACATCTAAATCCACACCACAAAAGTATGGTTTCTTGTAAGCGGGAGACCGGCACACACCCAAAATGTGCAAAATATTACTGAAAAAATTATTCTCTGCCTCACACAGTGTTTTCATTTCATGGCTGTTTGTGAATAAAACAATCCTCAATAAAATATCCAGTTCTTTGGGCATGTCTAATGGCAGCCAGGCTGTGCCCTGGAGAGTCCTCTGTGTACCATCCTGTCCAGACTCCATCACAAAATTTATTCTGCTTGTCCAAAACAGCCTCACGCTGTGCTGGCTTCAGGTTATTAGACATTTAGTTTTTTTACTGAGAGAAGATCATTCTCTTCCTTTCCTTTCTGTGTCCCTTCCCTGGTCTCCCCAGTGAGATACACATTTCAGAAAAACATACACACTCATCCCATGCCTCATTTATTCCAGCTGGCAACAATCTCCAGGGACAAAAGTGAACTCTGGGATATGAGCAAAGAAATACCATAAATTGTGAATTCACCTTTTCTACTGCATGCGGAGGGTTTGGTTTTTATGGGGCTTATCTTTTAGTGGTGTTTTTTTGGCTGGTGCCTCCAGTGAAAAGAATATGTTCCCAGGGGACAGCGACAAAAAATTTTAAGATGTCAGTTCACCAGACTGGGCTGAGCTGGAAAATTATGTGAAGACAACTCAGAGTTATCCTATGCTACCAGCACTTCTTTCCTAGGATTGCTTCCATGTTTAAAACCAAGGATGTCTCCAGGATACCAATGCACAGATGAACCATTAAACTTTGCCCTATGTTTTGCTGACTCTCATGTACCATTGGTGGTCTCTTCTTTATTTTGTTGTCCTGGTCCACCTTTAATTTTCTCTTTAATCCTCTTTTGGGATGAGGAAACCCAAGAAGGCTCCTTGCCTGTAGCTCTGTGCCATCTGCAGCCATGGGGGTCATTAATAATGCAGCCAGCAGAAATGAGGGCTTTGGGACATCTATTTCTTGTCTTAATAAATTGCATCCTTTGGAGGCCTCTGAAGTGGATCTCCCAGTGCTGGAGATCAATAAAGCTTTCTCTTTCTTAGGCTGCTTTTCTTAAGATTGGATATTAGGAAATGTTCCAATTGTTTTCAAAAGTTTCAGTCAAATGCTGACCAGGATGGGCAGATCCTGTTTTTCTGTGAGAAACCAACCTGTGAAGCTGTGCCTGCCTGCAGCAGTTTTCTTATAGTTATTTTAAGAGCTTAGGATAAATCCTCTCCACAGAGTATCCAAGGAAATAGGGGACTAATGGAGAACTGCTATTATATACCATGGTGAAATTGTGAAATCTTGGGCCAAAATCCTTTGTCCTAAAGAATTTCTGAATTTCATCCCCAAAGTGCTTGAAAGCCACATGATGATGGTTATACTTTTGCAGTGTCATTTCAGCTGAGCTTAACTTACATATTAAATCAAGATAGGTGCAAATAAAAACCTGAACAGAATTTAGAATTGATCTAATGTGAGGAAAGTAGAGGGAGGAGGTTGGAGCAACAAGAAAAAACCTGTTATTAAACACATCATGTTATTTAACCTTAATTTGCTGCCCACTATAAGATGCTACTAATCAGCTGAGTGTAGCTTTGACAAAGTTTTAGTGTTTGGACTGAACCTTTCAATGCTTAAGTGTGTATGTCTTAAATCTCTTTCTTCTTGTTCTTCATCCCCTTCCTCCCTCCTGATGGAAAATACAGGGAAATAGGGCATAATTCATCTGTTGCTTTGAAATACATAGTTAAGGATAATCTAACATATGCTCTGAACTCTTGGGTTGTGCTGATTATGTCTCAGGGACAATACAGAGGATCTGTGAAAATTAGCTCAGTTTTAGAGGGACATAATTTAATGAAATAACCCTCACTCAAGGCTCTGAAGAACCACCCATGGGGAGAGAGGTATTTTCACTGTGCCTTTGAAACATGAGTCAACTTATTTAAAACTGAGCAGTGGGCACGTTGGAGAAGAGGGAGATTTCAGCTTGGTTGAATTTATGTCTTTATGTCTTGAGTTTTACTGGGAATGCATGATGATAAAATGACAAAGCTATCCAATGGAAAGGAAAAACATTTTGATTGTTTTCTGGGCCTCAAGGGATATTCCAGTTCCACATGATTTCTAAGGGAAAATATGAATCATACCAAGCTGGGTTGTGTGTGATCCGATGACCATCCTGTCAATTTATAAATTTCATCATCAGACATCTTAATATCCATGATCAGGATTTCTAGCTTTCGCCTCAACAGCCACATCTAATAGATGAAAATTACCCACTTTTTTATACTTCCCATTGACTCCTGCTCACACAACTTCTGTAGATAAGATTTCTGCTGTAGTGAATTGGAATCCACAGAAGTAAAACAAATGCTCTAATGGTTACAACTGATCTCTTTTAGATCTCTTTTAGATTTGTTTTGGTGGGTTTGAGGGGAAAGTTTTTGACACCCCTTGAATTAATAAAATAAGAGAATACACTGTATATTGGCCAATAAATTTCACATGTACTTGTAAGTTTATGTGTTTATGTATGCTTATATTAAACTATTTTGATCCTGCATTGTTCTAACTTTCCCAGGTATTCCTTAGGATCATATTCTGCCACCTTCTAGGTCACCATAGGGTCAGCTAATCTAGACCTCTCAAATGGAAATCCATGAGCAAAGCATGAAGATAGAAATAATCAGTTTTAATCACAAGCTGAAAGGATGATTTCATGGGAATGAATCACTTCCATTCATTTATATTTACTTCTAGAAGCAGTAGAGCTACTTTATTCAGAATAGCAAGGAAGGAAGAGAGGAAGGGGAGAAGGAAGAGAGGGAGAGATACAGGCAAGGAAGGAAAGGAAGGAAGGGGAAGGAAGGGAAGGTTTGAGAAGGGAAGATTTGGAAGGGTTTGGGAAGGGAAAGTTTGGAAGGGTTTAGGAAGGTTTGGGAAGGTTTGGGAAAGGAAGGTTTGGGAAGGTTTGAAAGGAAGGAAGGAAAGAGAAGGAAAGGAAGGAAGGGAAGGAAAGGGGAAAGGAAAGGGGAAAGGAAGCCTTTCCCAAGATGAAACCTCCCAGATTAAACCACTGAGGCTCCCTTGGCTTCTCCAGACACCCAACAAGGTGAGCTGGGATTTCTGGATCCTTNGTACAACTTGGGGCCATTTATGGTGGTTCTGTTACTTATTACCTGGGTATTAACATGTTTTCTACTTGAAAACTCCTCCTGTCTGTCCACGTGTCTCAGCTGCAATTACCCTCATCCTCCACCGCCAAGGAAAGCTCTGCAGCCTTCACTGCCTGCAGATCACTGGGAGCAGGAGAGGCCAACAACACGTAGCACTTTTCCTCATTGCAGAGACATGAGTTTACTCCACGCTTTAAGGTGACTGGGTGGGATCCAGCTCCAAGTCAGAGCCCATGTGGTTGGGAATCTATATCACTTAGCACTGCAATATTCCACGTGTCAGAGGAAGTGGTTTACAGGATATTCACATTATCCTTCTCTCTCTGGAAGGCACTTCCAGCACTTGATTGTGCCGATGGTCCAAAGCTTTCTTCTAATTCCCAGCTTAACGTCTTGTCCCAACACTGACTTCTTCCTCTTTTTTTTAATACTTGTGCAATGCTCAGGGCTGTGCCTGCTCAACACAGACTCTCCTGAGCTAATCAAACTGGTTTTCTGCTTTATTAGCTCTCTGTTTGCCAAGACGAGTAGCACATTGTCCCAGAGCAAGGCAAAGTCACGTGCTGCTGAGGTGACTTGCTCATTGTTTCTTCACTGTGGATGGAGTTGAGAGAAACTAGCTTGGATATAGATGTTTCACTTTTAGACAGCCAAATTTATGTGACTTGAATTCCATTCCCAGTTTTGCAAGAACACGTGCTGTGGAAGGTCCTAATACTGTCCAAATGTAATGAGTTCATTAACCACAAGATGGGACACAGCTGGGCAGACTCAGGCTGTCTGAGATGCAATAGGAAAGGAAGAAAATAGGAAAGGAGCATGGAAAACAAAAAGGAATGATGCAATTTTCTAGTGCTCAGGCAGTGATTTAACCTTTTATTTCAGTGTAGTAGAGTAAAATTGTTCATAAAAGAAAAAGGATTTTCACCTCCCTAAAGATGGAAGAGGCAGGATTGTAGTGCCACGTTTGTTCTGGGATACATTTCCTGGAGAACTGGACCATATGCACAATATCACAATAGTAGGGATATCTTTTTATCTACTCAGTGAGGAATTGAGAAACACATTGTATCTGCTCTTTTTTAATCAAGATGGGCCAAAGATTGCCCATGAAATCTTTCTATGTTGTTGATTAGAAGTGCAGAGGAGAATGGTGGATATTCATCTGGGACATCAGCACAGCTTGCCAAGTCAGAATGCTCAGGGAAGGACAAGCTGTGGTATTCAGAATGCCTCTGACTTTGGCACTGGAAAATAACAAGGAATTGTAAATATGAGGCAAAGAAAGATCATTTGCTCTCTGAACACCTTGGCAATTTTTCCACACTTCCAAGAATCCCTTTCTCAATACCAAGGTTATATCAGATTCTTTTCTTCACACCATCACATATTTATTCCTTTGGCATCAGGCAGTTGCTCATTGTATTTATTACCTTCCAAAGCATCAGATAACTCCTTTTCATTATTTATTTTAGTACTTTTGTTCTGCTTTCAGACAGGAAGGGTAGACTTGTTTCCCAGGGGTGGTAAGAAGTTACTGTGCTGTTGCTGGAGCTTGGGGACTCTGTCTTGCCCATGGGTCCATCACAGCTACAGGGAAACTCCTCTGGATCTGTCTGTACCAAATACTGGAATGTCTTGTTAAAGATACCCTTGGTATTTCCTTACAGCTGAGAGCACCTCAGAGACTCTCTTGGGTTTGGGGAGCAATGATTGCTTCATAATCACACAGAATCACAGAATCACAGAATTAATGAGGTTGGAAAAGACCTTTGAGAGCATCATCTCCAACCTATTACCTATTACCTATCTATTACCTATTACCTTACCTATCTAACACCATCACATCACTGAACAGTGGCACCAAGTGCCTCATAATGACAGCTAAGGGCTAATTAAAGATGTTAAGAATGACACCACACTCAGGAAATAGAATATTTTGAGTTAAGGAGTTGCTTTGAAGATATTGTACAAGTTCTGCACTTGGGATGATCTTCAAAGACAAGAAGAATAAAAGGCTCTGGTCCAGAGCTGCATTTTTCTGCTCTTACTCTTCCCTCTGCCTGTGATAGATGTGTGCTCAACATGTGCTGAGCACATTCAAAGCAGAGAGTGATGGCCATGCTGATGGATGGGTTTGAGTGCTTACAAGCTCCTATGCAATCATGAAAACCAACATTTACACATATAACTGAGGCAGGAAACACAGACCATGAGTCAAAGAAAGCAAATTAATCAAATTAAGCTCTTGCAAAACTTTGATATGCCAGATAGAGAACACATTTTACTGGTTGTGGAGTAATAATTTTGAAGGACCTTGCCAAGCAGCACTTAAAGCTCTGCTGGAAGGGAGCAGCACGTTGTTACCTTTATGATGCCATATTAATTTCATATTAGCTATGAAGTATCACATATACAGCAGATGCTTCAAAAGGATAATTGATCTGCTGTGAAGATGGAAACTTCTCATATAATTTTTTACTTTGCCTAATGCTTCCTAAATATGCAATTACTGCATTTATTCCTGAATATTGCAATTATTTCCCTGCAACTGAGTTTTCATGGTCTTTAGTTAAAGAAATTAAAGAAGTCATATGATTTCACCAGGTCTCTGGACACATCAACAACATAATGGCACAATAAATCTGATAGATAAGTCAATAGGGAAGATAATGCCAACCAAGGCAAGAATTTTATTGGTGATGTTATGTGGGAAACCTGCCAAGAATAACAATCCTGTGCCCAGGGAGCTATAAACTGTATTCCACAGTCTCTGTTCCCTCAAGTCTCTAGCTGCTGTAGTTGCAAAGACAAGCTAGAACATCTTGACCTCTAGGTGAATGATCCACTCATGTCCCTCTGAATTTCCAGAAAGCCTGAAGCATCGGTTCCAACAGACTTCCAAAATCATTCTAATGTCCAATTACTCAGATATTCAGAACTTTAGATGTCATTAACCTTCAATGTTTCATCACACCTGTACTGGTGAAGCATCACAATATGAAGGAGAAGAATTGTTATGTTGATTTTTATAACTTACAGAAGTCAGGCATTTTAACTGGGGTTTGTTTGAAAAAATCAAGTTTTTTCAATGTCCCACAAGAGCATAAACTTTCAGAGCTCAGGAAAGGCTGGGCTTTATGAACACATATATGAAGGGATGGCATATAGTGGATATAGACTTTCAAATAGTGTTTGATAATGTCCTTACTGAAGATTCTACCTTGAAGAAAAGGAGGCATCAGCTGAGGTCACAACAGATGAGTGGGCTAAACATGATTGATTCACCTTAATTTAACAGATTTTCACATCTAATGGTTTATAGTATCTTGTTGTGTGTGCTCTCTGCCTATGGTGACTGCAGTGGAACAGTTTGCAGATAAAACTAAGCCAAAACTAAATTATACTACCTTGAATTTGATGTGAACCAAGTGGCACATACATATTTACTGAGTATCAGCTGTGACATAAGTAGTTAGTCAGCTGTAAGAATTTTATTGTGTGTGACCCCTAACCAAAGAGAAAACAAAAGACCAGGACTATATGATTCTGTCTCAAAAATAATAGTGAGTGCCAGAAGGAGCTACACCAGCCCAATCTTATGGAAGGTCTGAAAATGAACAAGAAGTTAGAAAAATTTTCAGATAATCAAGAAACGAATCAGATCTTCAGAAAGCATAAATTTGGATCTCTTTCTTGAATTGGCCAAGCAACACATTAAAATCTGCTTTAGAATAGTTTTAGACATATTTTTGAAAGGCTAGGAAAATTCTATAAAGCTAGAAGACTAGGAAATACAAGAACTGTCAGGTTTTACAGAAGTGATAAGGAGTGTACTTTGTAAGGAGAAATTATAGTGCTCTTACATCTTCAAGGAATTTCAATTTAGTTGAAACCACTCAAAGGAAAATAAAATAAAAAACCCAAACACTCCACCAAAATTGTAACCAGGAACAGATGAAATAAGCATACATGGAAGTTGTTAGGCTGTGTTAATAAAAGGAATAAAGATAGTATTGAAAGTAAGACAAGGCTGTGACATAGAGGGAAGTCAGTGCTCTGTTTTGCTTGCCATTAGTGCTTTGGTGTCTTAAACTTTGGGAATGAAATTTCCTTTGTTTGCCCTCATCAGCCTGACTGTTTTGAAGCAATAATTCTCTTTGCCCAAAATTAGGGCATAGAGTCATAGAATCATAGAGTGTTGGGAGGGACCTTTTAAAAGTCCTCTCATTCCAATCCCTTGCCATGGGCAGGGACAATTTCCACTACCCCAGGCTGCTCATCCAACCTGACCTCAAGGCACCAAGCTTTAGGGTATGGAAATTGCTCCCTGAGGATCCCAATCTTCTCCATTGACCTTAAAGAGATATTGAGTAGACTGGGCTGAACTATAAAGCTCTGACATCTGGATGTGACAGTGCTGTTTAATGTCCTCACTAATGTCCAAGGTGAAGGGACAGGGTGCACCTTCAGAAAGGTTGAAGGTTGTACAAATTTAAAGGGAGTGGTTGACAGACCAAGGGTTGGTTTTGCTGTCATTCAGAGGGGACTGGACAGGCTTGAGAAACAGGCAGAGAGGGACCTCATCAAGTACAAGAGAGACATGCAAAGCCTGGCACTGGGAGAGGAATGATCCCATGCACGAGGGATCACCTGGCTGGAAAGCAGTTTTACAGAGAAGGTTTAAGGCTCTGGGTGGACATGAAGTGTATCCTGAGCCAGCAAAGTGCCCTTGCAGCAATGAAGTCCAAAAGCATCACCAAATGCATGAGGAGAAGTGCTGGCAGCGTGTCAGGGAGGTGACACTTCCTCTCTCAGCCCTAGTGAGACACGTCTGGAGTGCTGGCTCCAGTGCTGGGCTGCTGAGGACACAAACACACTGCAGGGAGCCCTGGGAAGAGCCCCAGAGATGATTAGGGAATTACAAGGAGAGACTGAGAGACTGTTTAGCCTGGAGGAAAGAAGATCTGGGGGGATCTTACCAATGTATAGAAATATCTTACGGGAGGGTACAGAAGATGACCCAGGTGCTTCTCAGTGCTGACAAGAGGCAACAAGCATAAATAGATCTACAGGAAATTCAGCTATAAGATAACACTTTGTTATTGTTAGGATGGTCAAGTACTGGAACAGCTTGTGCAGAGTCTCAGTATTTGGACATATTCTGAAACTGATGGAAAATGGGGTTTGAATAACTTGTTACCTGGTCTAGATGACTCTGCTTTGAGCAAGGAAATTGGACCAAACAATCTCCAGAGGTCCTTCCAACCCCCAGCTCTGTGAATCCTCTTTGTCAGTTTTCCTTCTTGCAAAACCACATTGCTTTGATTTATTTCCCACACAAGTCCTCGGAAGTAAATGAAATTGATAATCCTATTTCATATAGAAATATTGGAACACTTAGGCTCCCATTTGCATGTGGGAGTCACAGCATTTGCAATTTGCCATTTCTTACTTTTGTAATCACACCTTTGTCTTCATTTTTAGAAAGGGAGTTCTAGTAAAATTCACAGATGTTTTCTGTGTTTTATGCAAGGGGAAAAAAATCTAAAAAGCTCTTCCTCCAGGTAAAAAAAGGATTATTACTGAGTATTGCTGACAGACTTGGTTATTCATTAACACTGAAATGTCTAAGCCAGGCAGCAGCTGAATGTATTTCTTTCAACCATTTCCATGCAAAATTGCCACTAGCATTGTATCAGCTCCCTTTTAACCTAAAGTCAAAAGCAACAATTTTCCTGAACTGTGAAAACACTGGATATTAGAAGACTGTACCTGAGTGTATCTGTCATTAGTGGATGTTTTTCAGCATATGATCCCCACATCAGTTCATGTGTTAGAACGATGGCTGGGTGTCCTACAGCCTGCAGCCATCCTTGTGAACTATCCTGTGAAAAAAATCCAGGGTTTTGGTTGACAACTCTTTCAAGCAAAGCTGGAGAATTTCTGCCTGAGACCCTGGAGACATTTTTGTGCAGCTGGAAAGGGTTTGTCCCTTGTAACAGTGAATCCTTTCTGAAAATCCACCTCTTAGACCCCCGATGCATTTACCCTTTTTTGAGCCTTGTTTTGTCACTGACAACAGACATGGTGAGTGGAAACAAGGACTCAAGGGACTTTTCCAGTTAAGTATGTAATGGGACAACAAATGTTTTCTTGGTTTTTAAAAGAGTCAGATGCTGAAATGCTGTGATCCATGAAGGAACTTTCATTTCAGTGGATTTAGAAAGTAGGTAAACAAAATCAACAAAATATTTCAATTCCAAGAAACAATAAGTGCTCTATTAAAGATATGGAAAAGATCATGATGTTCTTTTTCTTTGCCTTAAGAGGGTTGCTCTTTCTGGAATACTTTCCATGGGAAACTTTAGAGGTCTTGCTGTCTGGTATTCAGTTAAATCTTCTTTTAGCTTTTCTGTTGCCTTAAATGTATCAGCATTAATTTATTGACACCCTAAACAATCAAATTCCTTCTCAAACCTTTGTGGTGTGTCAAAGTTTGCTATTCTGGGTTCCATATTGCTGATCCATATTCTTCAGGAGAGACTGGAGGTGGGATCATTCTGTCCAAATTTAGACATCCACAATATAGATGTCAACAGACAACTTAGCTGTTAAGAATTCCTTTACACTCAGGGACAGAAGTCAAAAGCATAAAGTAGACGGTTAAAATAGGTCAGACAAAATGCTTTCTTCACATGTCTGCTTCTCTCTGTTGACTACATAAAGAGACTTGACAATGAGCTCATGTGTGAGAACGTGTCTCCTGCATTTCTAAAATTAGCTGACGTGTCCCAGGTCACTGAGGGGTTGATTTCCCAAGTCTGCTTATTGCTGGCAAGAGTCTCAGTTGGCATGAGGAAGCTGCACTGTGCCCTCTAATATAAATTATGTAGCTGGCTTGCTACATTTGGGAAGTTTTAGGAGGGAAATAATAAAATGCACTGGGTTTCACACTGGAAAAGAGTAGATTCCAGGAAGACCCTAAAAGGGACTTACAAGAATGATGGAGAGGAATTTTTCATGTAGTGAAACTCCAAGGGGGAATGGTCTTAAGCAGAAGGAGGGTAGATTGAGATAGATTTTAGGAAGAAATTCTTTACTATGAGGCTGGTTAGACACTGGAACAGGTTGCACAGAGAAGCTGTGGACACCCCATCCTTGGAAGTGTCCAAGGCCAGGCTGGATGGGGTGTCTGAATAACCTGGTCTAGTGGAAGGTGTCACTGCCCATGGCAGGGGTTTGGAAATAGAAGATCTTTAAGGTCCCTTCCAACCCAAACCATTGCATGATTCTCTGATAATTACCTGTTCACATATAACCTAAAATGGCCATTTATCAAACTCTGTGCCATAAACAGCTCTGCCATTCCCTGGGGAGAAAATGGAAATGCTGAGGGAGTGTTTTGTGAGCCAGACCAACCGGTGATATCTGGGGTATTCTTCTCATCACCTTCTCACTTTTGCACCCAATAACTCTCCGCTCTTATATTCTTCATAGGAAAATATTCTTCATGTTTCTAGGAAGTTTTGGAATAACTGTGCATGGAATGGTTGACTTTCCTGAAATTTATTCAGTCTGCAAAAGCTCATTTGATGCTGAATGTTGTCAGAAGGTTTCTGATTTCCACACTTGGTCATGGTGCAGGAAAAGGCCCTGACTAGACACTGAAGAAAGAAGAATTGAGTAATGAATTCCCTTTTGATCGTCACTGGTCTAAGCCATTGTGGGGCAGCTTAGAAATTGATTGGTTTCCTTTCAAACCACTGGCACACATCCCAGAGGACCACAATGTGCCCAGATCAGGTGGTTTATTTTGGGTGAGATCTCAATAACAGCTCACAACTGCCTTATAAAGTCACTAAATAAACCTCTTTCATTCTCAGTCTGAGATTCTGAGAATTGACCCATTTTTTGATACGGTGGGGTTTTATTCTTTAAAGTGATTTATTACTTCTTTTATGCCTCCTGGGAGTAGGTACCTCCCATTTGGAAGGGACTGTCAGGTTTTGTTGATTAGTGACATCATATTGTGCACTTGACACTTGTGGGCTTCTCACAGAGCAATTGTCCTCAGCAGCCTCCAGAGACCCTTTTTAGACAGGAAAAATAAATGAGCACTTTCAGCAGAATGAGTTTTGCCAGAGCTTTTCCAACCTGCCCTTGAAGTATCTATGATATTTTCATAACAATTCTGCTGTAGCACTCAAAGTGTTTACAGTGGACAAAAGTATTCACCTTCACAGGTGATGAATTACTTTCTTAGGTCATTAGTTGACCAGAACAAGGTTGATGTTTTGTTGTTTTGGGTTTTTTTTTTATTTCTTCCTATATTTCAGCCATGCTTGAAATAACCCCCTGAAGCCCATTCTATTTTAGTAACAATCAACTGATTTTCAGATTCTCAGACACTTCAACAGCCCTTCTGTTTCACCAGGGATAATTGAAGATTACTTTGGGGAACTGTGTATCCATAACTGAAAGGTGCAAACCCCCTGCTATTGGCTGTTCTGACTTCACTAATTTTAATTACAGTGGCAGATGCAGCTAAAACAACAGCATGAAGCATCAGAATCTCTAATTTGCTAATTACAGGAATGTGGCTACCAATGACATCAGAAGAAAATACAATAATTCAAGCTTCCTTTCTAAATCCTATATTAATTTATTTACTTCTTTTCCCAATACTGAATGCTTTATCAACATTGCCTTTATTTTTTTAACAAAAGTTTATTTTTCTAGTAAAACATAGCTGATAGCACCTTCCTGGGAGATAACTAGGCTTTAATTGGTAATAGAGATAACTAGCCTTTAACTAGTAATAGAGGTAAGTAGAAATTAATTGGTAATAGAGATAACTAGCCTTTAACTAGTAATAGAGGTAAGTAGAAATTAATTGGTAATAGAGATAACTAGCCTTTAACTAGTAATAGAGGTAAGTAGAAATTAATTGGTAATAGAGATAACTAGCCTTTAACTGATAATAAAAATAACTAGCCTTTAGCTGGTAATAGAGATAAGTAGCCCTAATTACCTGTTAATTGGTAAGAGGTGGACTGTGCACATATGTATATCATACACACTAGGAACTGCTAAACATTAAATATTGGTTCTGCTGCAGGTCTGGGGCAGAAGTTCACAGAACTGGTAGTTGTCATTACCTAATAAACAGTTGAGTCTCTGTGGATGACATGAAGGCATCAGCCCAACATTGAATGCAGGTTTCCATGACTACCTTGAAGGAAAAAAATTGAAATAGATTCTTTTATTTTCCCTGCAATATGTGAAAGAAAAGCAATGAAATGGTTTGCAGATGTTCCTGTTGTCTCTTCAGAAGCTCCTTCGAAACAAAGATGAAACCTAAGACAGAAAACATTCACCCTCCACTTTTCAAGCCTAGTGAATGTCAGGTTAAAACAAAACTATGTCTTCAGATACTGGAAAGAGTGGATTCTAAAGGTTCCCACTTTGCCATCATTTAGTCAGGCATCTCCCACTCTCCCATTTCAATCTTTTTCTAATGCAGGGACAGATTCAACATCCACACCCCTCTCTGGCCTTCTTGATCTGACCTGCACAAAAGAGTGCAAATTGTATATTCATAATTTCAAATCCAATGTCTTCTAATGCTTCTGTCTGGTTTTGTCTTGCTTCTGTTAATGGAGTGACTTCCTTTTTCCAAGTCCTCATGGCTGAATGTCAGCATGGATGTTTGCTGTCCTCCTCAGCTGAGATCTTATCAGTCCCTCATTATTTGATAAACCATCAGGAATACAGTTAAGTAATTAAATTCAGTGCCAGTACAGAGCAGGAGTGACTGATGGAGTGAGGATGGAAGAAAACAGATCAGTTCAGAGTGAATTTTATAAATCATTGTTCTCTAAAAATGTAGAGAAGGATTAATTTTCCTTTTTTATTTTTTAATTGAAAGACTCTTGTCTTTCTAAATGCTGATTTCCTGCAGTATGTTGCAGTCAGTATAAAATTTGAGTGTCCTTTGATTGTAAAAATTCTTTTGCAAATCAGTTCTTTACGAATCAAAGTAGGATAATGAGAAATAAATCTAAATCTTAAAACACCTGTCCTCTCACTTCTCTCTTCTTTCTGAGTTGAATTTGATTCCCAAATCCAATACAAGGGGATCCATCTGACGTGAGGGACAAGTGGGGAAAGCAGGCTAATGAATGTGAAAGTGTATCTCCATGCTAAAAACCTGACTGTAGGGAGGGCATTAAATGAGACACTCTGTGTCACCAGGGTAGCAAGATTTGAGGGAGGATTGTGTTTTAAATGGTAATGAAGTTTGGATCCAGCCAGAGAGTGAAACAGAGGTTGTCTTGACTGAGAAACTGTTTGAGAAATGTTTGTGATTTGGAACGACTGGGAATTTTTAAACACTGGGTTACAGCAGGAGGTGCAAGGACAGGACTAACGTCAGGTGTGGAATTCTGATGTCCTGACCACCTATTTACCTCCTCGGCAGAGCCCGAGCACTGAAGGCATAGGTGTAAGTCAATCCTGTCTTATGATGTCTGAATCTTTAGCCTGGCACTCCAACTCATTCCTTTGTACCTCTGTTGCCGAGTTCCCAAAAAGCTGTTGGGTTATTAACAACTCTGGTCATGGATTTTGTTACCTGGACAAATGATGTCCAGGAGTAAATCACCATGTCATACAGGCTCCTAAAGAGCCCCCAGGCAGTTGTGCTTTTAAGAGACTAGAGAAAATAATGAAGGGTGAATCACAGCTTCAGAAATTAAGCAGACAGGTCATTTTTCTGGTTCAAAATAATCCATCCTACCTTCTCCTTTGGGGACAATTTAGATCTTTGCATCTACAGAACCTGTACCAGCAGTTTCTTTGAGACAAGTTACTGATCATGCAGACATGTCCTTTGGCCTTTAATTAGGTATCCAAGACCATCTATAATAGCTGCAATGCAGACAAGTATGGTTGATCTCTAGTATGTGCAACTCAGAGTGGAAGTGTTAGGTTCTCTCTTTTCTGACCATTTCTTTTTCATTCTCTTCATGGTTTCCATACTTAAAATACTTTTCCTTTTTCACTGCAGAGATCTGAGCCTTGATGTGAAGACCTCAACTAAAACATCTGCAGGGAGCCTGTGCTTCAGCCCTAATCACAGTATTAACAAGCAAAACTTGACTGAATTAAGAGAGAAGATGGCCATCACCTGGAAGATCTGCTTCTTCACTCTCATATTGCTTCCCATGGTAAGGAAAAATGTTTTTATTTGCATTGTTCTGGTAGAAATAGATGTTTTCAAGGCTAAGAGTGAAGGATCTGCTGATGACACTGATTCTGGCTTTTTCTGTGTGGCCTCGTGTGTTGGGTTAAGACTTTTCCAATCTCCTTTGTTAAAACAAAAGGACTTTGATCACTGCTCGTCTTAACAAGGGCAAGTCTGTTCCTTAAGGAAATTTTGTTTTCCAAGGTTAAAAAGGAAACAAAATAAAATAATAATTAAAAAGAAAATAGTGGTGTTTCTGTTCCAAATGCATTGGCTTAAGAATATTTTTTTGCAGACAGAGGGGATAAAATTAGAGATTCCCATCAGCCTCCCTTGTGAAACCTAAACCTTGAGATATTTCAGGCAGTGCTGTTGGATACCTCCATTTTCAGAAGACCAATTTTAAGAAACAATACAAATGGGCCTCTAAAGATACTAAAGGCACCTAAAATCATTCTTCAAGTGTCTGAAGATATCCAACTCTTCCTGAAGATGACAGGGATTAATTTTCCCAGTCTTTACTTACTGAGTAACTTGCTATTCCATTAATTCAGTCTTAACACATCTGGGGATTGTAACTATTCCTTTCCATTTTCCCCTCTACACATTGTGGCTGTATCTGACCTCACATAACATCCATAAAACCACCAGATAAAGATGTTTTTTCCCTTTGTGGCTGTGAGGAACAGTACACAACCCCTGTAATAAACTCGTCTTGCATTTCTACTCAATTACTTGCTAGATCATTAATCATAAATGTGCTTTTCATCACTTCTAAAGAAGCACTGCTCAGAAAGATACTGTGACAAATAGCACCAGTATTTAAATTCTTCATCCCATTCTCATTAATAGCCTTCTACAACTTCCATGCAAATGCTTTATAATTGCTTAATATAGTTATTCTCACTTTACTGCACTTCAATAGTAAGTATTTGAAATATATTTGAAAGCATTCTTGGGATTTATTTTGTTTTATTTTTAAATAACAACAATTTAATATGGTAGTGATGTGACCAGGGCATCTTTTAGGAGTTTTTTCAGAGTTTCTTGCTTATGTGTATCAGTTGTGTGACCTGTCTTTTACAATGAATATTGTCAGCCTACAGGGCTTGTCTTTACTTTGGCATACAAAAATACAACTTTTTTTCTTTTGGGTCTTATTTAGAGTAGACTTTATTTAACTGCACATCTGAAATGTACCATAATTCATCTAAATTCTATAAAATAGGCTTGGAACTGGTAATATTCTTGTGTTCATCCAAATAATATAGTCCCTTGCATAGAAGAATCTGGCCTTGAAATTTTGATCTAGTGCATGGTTCATGCGACTATTACCCTGTTTTCCTGGTCAGGTAGAATGTATTGATTATTAAAAAGTGAGTATGTTTAATTTTTATACTCTATTTATGAAATAATTACAGTAGTCTTCCTTTAAGCTAATGAGGAGAGGGGAAAAAGCAAATTTAACTTGTTTTGGGTTCTTAAGTCCGTCTGAGATTTCTGACTATAAAAAGAAGTTAGCACAAATTCAGATGCAGGTTTTTTGGACATACATTAAATTACATAAAAACACCTTGTTACTTCTGGTTTGAGACCCAGAAATATGTCTTAGTCCCTTAACAGTTCCCACCTTACAGCCAAGCCTAGCACAGCCTCAGTGTTTCCTCATGTGTAAGAACTGGTGAGACGTGTCCTGCACCAGGAAAAACTGGAAAGCTGAATTCCTGGCCATGCAAATGTACTTTTCAGACTGGAACAAAATTAATTAAATGGTCACATGTATGAAAAAGACATTTTTGTTAAATGATCAGCCATCTTCAGTGTTTCAAGATTTTTGGTGCTCAGCTTGAGACATCCAAAAAGTGTTATATTTAGAGTTGAATGGTTTTTAATTAAGGGAAAAAAAGTGAACATATCTCTTGAGCTTTCAGATGCATGACCTTCCTGGCAGATGTAGAAGGACAGCAAGTTTCCAATTGCTAAAGTTTCAGGACATAACTGTGGTTGCTGAGCTGGATAATTAGTGATCAGTTCCAGCTTTTGGAAAGAACAGTTCTTTAATTAAATACTATGAAGCAAACCAAAGTTAATAAGAAGAAATATGCTTTTATATGTGTGGTTTTTCTGCAATGTTTATGATCTTGTTTATGAGTATCATATTTTATTACAGTCTTTTGCAGGAATCCAAATACTAAAGTTAACTATTTAACACACAGGAGTTTGGGGGTTTGCACACACAGAGCCCATGCCAGAGATTTGTATATTCATTTCTTATTAAATCCCTAAGTTTATTTTCACAGACCAAATTTCAGGAATGATATAATGATATTTATGGTTCTTCCCATGCTGTGACTCTTTTGCAGTGCTTGTGGTAACACATATTTCCCCAGTGGGACACACACTTTCTCTTCAAACCTGCTGTGTTGATGTCCCCAAATTGGTGCTTTCCTGTCATGCAGATTTTCAGATTTTCTACTAAAAGAGTGGATGTGACTTTAAAAAAAATTAGAGTAAATTTGAATGTCATCCTAGATTGCAGAAAGTGCCTGAAAATAACTTCTTTTATATTGCTTTCCTCTAAACACATCTGGTACTGTTCAGGAAATCTTCAATCACTCTCAAGGAGAGATCCTTGTCTCCAGAGTCAGGATTGATCCTCATTTTCTGGGACATGTCTCCATTCTTCACAGTGGCTGCAATAGCTCCTGACTCTGTACTCCTGCTTGGATGTGAAGTTTTGGGCTTTACCAAAATAGTCAGACCCATTTTACCCACAGAAAACCAAAACCCCCAAACTAATCTCCCCACCCATAAACACAGCAAGAAAAAGCAAAAGGAGGGCAAAGTTTTGATGGAAAGTTCTAGGTGGCTTCAAATGTAGACTCAGACCAGACAAGAAGAAAATAATATGCTAAGATATATTTATAAATGGGCATGTTAAGACAATCCTAACTGTCAGAGACCAAGGGTGGTTTGATTTTTCATGTGTTTAACAGGCTGTTCTATACTGATTATCACAAAGATATTCCATGTTATTAACCACTTGAGACTCAAGGCAGGATCCAGAAGCACAATACCTTCCAGGTCATTTAGAGGAATTCTTGAGCTTCATTTCCACCCCCTCCCCATGTTAAGTGCTTTTCTAGATTAAAATGCTTATTTTGCTATTTTAGTTGACTTGAATCCATTTTTGTTACCTGGCCCAGCTCTTCTCAGCAGCTCCCATTCTTTCCTTTGCTTTGGATAAATCTCTGAGCAACTTGGTCTAGTGGAAGGTATCCTTGCCCAGGGCAGGGTGGTTGGAACAAGATAATCTTTAAGGCCCTTTCCAATCCAAATGTCCAAATCATTCTAGGATTCTAGGATCTCTTTTCATTTGCACATCATCTTTCTTCACTCTTCCTTTTTTTAATTCACTTTCACTGTCATTTTCATTGATTTTGCATTCCATTCATCTATAATAGCAGTGGGTTTGTTTTTTTATTGGAAAATATGACAAAAGTCATCATAAAATTATTGAGGAGAAAGGATCCTAAACCATCATTCCCTTGTCTGGTTCCAAATGTACTTGAGAAACAATGAATTTCGTGACTCACAAAGTTGGCTTAGTGTATGAACTGAATTTTAAATGTAACTGCAATGCAGGTGTTCTAACTGTCTGGAATAACTAAATCACATGTATTTCTTTACCTAATACTTGATATTTCTTGTGGCTGTATTTTTAGTATTGCTAAGCTTAAATGTTTCAAATGGTAGAATATTCTTTGTAATGCTCCACTAGCTGGGAAACATGTTCACTGACTTCTTTTTAAATAAAGGGATAGAGATGTAGAGATGAGAAAGGAAAGGTGTAAGTGATGCCTCTTGTACACCAGCATGGAAGTGTGATCCCTGTGTGAGAGTTAGATGGGGAAATCCAGAACTGGATGCACAGGCAGCATCTCACAGAGCAGAGAAGGAAACCTCAATCTGATTTTGTTTAAGCAATTCATGAGGAGGTGAAGAGAGAAAGTAGAGCTGTTTGCTCAGCCCCTGTTTGCTGAAGGGGGGAATATTTCTCAATCTTTCAAGGATGTGTTTGGGCTACAGAGCAGAGAACTCTCTGTATCCTCTATTATCCATCTGTAGCTGTCACCTGCAGTGCCAGGCTGTGTTCACATGGACTCATCTACATTTCAGCCTCTGTCATTTTTAAAAGATGAGACAAGGTATTCAGACACAATATTGCTGGTTCCTCTCCAACCCTGCAACGTTTTTTAGTGCATTTCCTACTGGAGCCCAAATGAGAGGCTCCTCAGGCACAAACATGGATGCTGGGTTGGTCCCTGCTCTTTGAGGAAGCTATTTTTTTCCATGCAGGACTTAATGAGAGAGCTTTTAATGAGTTTATCCACCTGGTGATTTGTAGCTTCTCATAACCCTATTACAGAAGTCAAGTTCTCTGTAGGATTGCAGGTGTCTCTAACATAGTGCACAGTTACATGGGACTTCCCTGCTATTTATGTAATGAAATTATAAATATGTACAAATATAGCCAGGGAAATGCTGGGAATGTTCTCCATAGGAGATAAAAACTCATCTAGCCAAGCTGTTAATGCTGCTATAGCTTTTCCATTTTAATATGAGGAGCAGAGCAGCAGAATACAGGAACCTCTTAAAAGCCTTGTTTAAAATAGCAAAAGTCTCAGAATGTGTAATATTGGGTAAAGTAGTTTCAAAGAGCAGGTTCAGAATTTCTGCTAAGGTGTATCACAAAAAAAATCTGAGGAAATCAGTGTCACAAAACCAGAGTGACCTTGACACCAACCAACTTCAAGCACCTTTCCCAGGCACAAAAAGCAGGATTCTATATTCCAGGTGGTTGTTATCCTGTCAGCTTGGTGGGATAGGTACTGACACAGTGACAGTGACAGATCCCTCAGGGTGAGATCTTCACCTGAGATATCCGTAAGTCTGTGCTTTTTTCTGTAAGTCTGTGCTTTTTTCTGAGAAAGCTCAGTGTGTTTCCACTCTTGTCTAAGAGGTCTGAAGGTGATGGGAGACCTTGATGTGTCTGGTGCACTGGAACCTGTGATCTCACATCACATCAGGTGTCAGTTATGGTCATTGCAGAAGACAAAGAAAAACATGTTAAAGTGTTAAACATGGTTAAAATGTTTTTCATGGAATGGTTTGGGTTGGAAAGAACATTAAACATCATCTCATTCCACCCCACCATGGACAGGGACACTCCCACTAAACCAGGTGGCTCCAAGCCCCATCCAACCTGATTTTAGAGGTATTTTAGCTTAAAGTGATTTGCACAAAAGAACGATGACAGCCAAAAAATTCCAGTCTAGAAATGCACATATTCCACCAACGTGTGGTTCACAACACTCTGCACAAACAAGGTATCCACTGCAACTTTCCTCTTTTAGGCAGGAATTATATGTAGGAGTTATAAATGCAAGGCAGCAGGTAACAAAACAGAAAACAGTTGCCCTACATTACATTGATGTGTTCACTTTTTTGCCCTCCAGCAGCAGCAATAATTTCTGTGACAGGCAAATAATGTGATGACAGCACTGATTTAAGGCCATTAATATGATTTTTTTCCCTGCTGATTTTGTATTCATGAGCTCGGAGGAGGGTTGGATGAGCAGTCAAATAACAAATTGGGAAATAAAAAGAAGATTTCTTAAAAAAGGAACCTGTAAAAAAAAAATAGTAAAATCAGAATCAGTGATTTTTCATGTTGCTCAGCTATTAAGATCCAGCTCCTGCAGGGATATTATTCAAGTCTCTAGCAAGTGTGCTGCTGGTCTGCTCTTCCTTGGGTTTGCTGAGTCAGCAGCCCAGGAGGATTTCCTGTGGAGTCAGCTTGAAGAGATGTGATAATACAGCTGTGATGCACAACCAAAGCTACACAGAAAGGAGGGGGGAATGGAAGTAAAAGCAGTAAGAAAGGAGAAAAATATGCAAAACCTCCACATTTACAGAACTATTCCACTATTAGGGATTTGGTCTTTTATGTGCCCTCCTGTCCCTCTTGTCACAGCTTGTAATAAACAGTTTCTTCCCAATCTGTGAATTAAACTCCGCTACTTCTCAGAGTGAAGGTTTGTCTTGTCCCATGGCAAGAATTGGGCCCTGTCCAAGGATCAAGGAGTGCTGCTGAAAGCCTGCCTGGGGGATCCCACAGGATCAGTGCTTGCCCCAGGGTTACACCCCACAACCCCCTCTGGATGAACCAACCAGAGGTTCCTCTGCAACAGCCGTAAGGTTGGAAGTCAACCCAAGGCAGAGAACACTGTGCCTAAAGTGGCTTCCAGGGATTCTTCTCCAAAGCAATGGACACATGGCTGTTTAATCAGAGTCTGTGAGGCCCATTAAAAAGCTGGAGTGTTGTTGTCACTGCAGTGTCCAAGGGCACGGAACCCAACTCCATAAACCCTTCTCTGTTTCCCTGGGCAAGGGGGGAGTGGCTCACTCTGGGGTAGTTTGTGCTTATGCTCCTGAAAAGTTCTCTCAGATTTATTTTTCCCACATGAAAATCCCTTGGAAGTGTGGATTTTGGAGATATGGATCCTCTTGAGTACTAAAATACGATGATCTCTGTGAAGTATTTATTCCCTGCCATATAATGATGCTAATAATAATAATAATAATAATGCTACTTTTACCCAAAATAGTGAACATGACTGAATGGGACCTGTGTCTGTAGTTTCCTGTGAATGTTAGAGCTGACATGTGCACCTAAATAAATCAGGGAATGTACTTAGATTCATATTTATCCACATAAATCCTGGATGTCTGCATTAGAATCATAGAATCATGGAATGATGGGCTGGAAGTGACCCTAAAGATCCTCTTGTTCCATGAGGCATAATTTCCACTAGACCAGGTTTCTCCAAGTCCCTCCAGCCCCATCCAGCCTGGCCTTGCCCCAGGGATGGGGCAGCCACAGCTTCTCTGGGCAACTTGTGCCAGGGTCTGAGATTAAGATATTTACTTGTATTAATATATAATCATGATTCTTCTGTGTCAAGGGAGTCTTAGTGTCAAGGGACAGACATCTCTAGATACTGGAATAACCCATCCTAAATCCCCCTAACACTCTTCTCACTGCAGGGTCCTCAAAAATTATCTTAGACTAGAGTTTGGTTTCTTTAACTTTTAGAAACCTCATTTTTATTGAGCAGTGTGGGGCATTCTGTGAATGTTGTGTGAATAGAAGACAGCAAGTCACTTTTGCCCAGTGATTGTCTTGAATTTTCAATATCTTGTGACTTGTCTTCAAAGGGTGGTTTGTAAGGTTATCACAAATGCTGTTTACTGCCTTTCCTGGAACACATTTTTAAAATTGAGCATTAAATGTATGTCCTTGTATGAGTGAGGGCAGATGTCAATGGATCTTTGTGTCTGTAGTAAAGAAAGTTACAAATGCATCCATTAAATACTTCAGAATCTTTTTTAAAAAATGAAAGAATATATCCTTTAAAGAAAACAGGAAAACCGTTTTCCCCACAGAATAACATGTACAAAAAAATTTTGTAGTGCTTTGATAGAATTATTATTTCTAGTAAAGTTCAAAGAGTCCAATCTCAATTTTCCCCTTTTTTTTTGTACAATCTAAGATTTCTAAATAAATATTTTTTTCAAACAAGACTGAAGATGGAAAAGGAACACTTTATAACTCCTCCCCCTTCTAAAAAATGAACAAATTACAGCTGCTTACAGGTTTTTTTGCTATCAATACAGTTTAGACTAAATCAAATCAACATTTTGAGTGAAAATGATCTCAATTAATGTCTTTCAGCCAGACTTAATCAGTGTTGGTGGGTTTAATGTTTTCCCAACCTTTGTATGTACTCAGTGCCCCACCTCTGTTCCAATATCCTTTATATGTGCAAGTTTCTGCTGAAAAATTCTTTTGAGGATTTCCAAGTGATGAAGTTTTTTGCTGCTTCTGACCTTCCCAATAATACATTTCTGCAGTGCTCTTTTTTGGCTCAATAGGCATCTTTCGGAGAAAGAATTCTTATTAATAAGAATTATTAATAAGAATTCTTATTAATTCTCTGAGAGTTTAGACAGAAGAAGAAAAACACTTTAGTTTCTGTGTACTCCTTTTAAATGGTTTGGGCCCCACAGTCTCTCTCCAACTCAGCATCTGTGGCCAAAGTGTGTTATTCAGGGGTTATTTAGGCTAAATACAGGTTCTTGATTTGAAGACTCCTGAAACTGCTTGTCAATAATTTGAGCTACTATTTACATATTTGGGAAGGGAAATTACAGCAATTTTAATTTGGTTTTAATTATTTTTCCCTGATAGCCACATCTCAGCATGTTACATATTTGCATAAAACTGTTTTGGACCTTCACTTTGTGTTTCTTGTTTGCTGAGGGCTTGCAAGATAACTGATAATGCAAAATGTGTGTCAGATAAGATTAAAGATACACTAAAGCTCAAGGGTGTAAAGTTGTTTTTACTTCCTCAGAGATATTAAAATGTTCTTTTTTTTTCCTGCTGCCCTCTGGCTGAGCTGACTTATTAGATCTCTGTTAGCCAGTTATGATAATTTACTTATGATAATTACTTAAAAAAAACATAACAACTTAAAAAAACCCATAACAAAATACATGACATATTTACACTGCAATAGAAATTAAATTCTTTTGTAGTTTCACCCTAAGCCAGTCCATTCTGGTACCTCTTCCAGCAACACAGATGGGCAACATCCAAACCTTTCAGCATCATATATTGTATATTATGTCTGAACTAATGCAGAAACACCAGGTGAACAAACTGCAGGTTAATTTAAAGTAAGTATTGACTCTCAGTGCGTATTTTTGATCCAAACTGATCAAGTTCCAATTCATCTGTGACTGGCTGTAGCTGTAGCCATTCCCATGCACACTCCATTTGCAGAGCAGCTATGGAAGAGTCAGGAATTTTGTACAGGCAGACAGTGTTAGTGGGAATGGGTTGCAACATGTTGAAGGATCTTTGATGCCCTAAGGAAAGCAGACTAATGTGATCACATCTATTTATATATGTTTATTTTTCTATTCCTCCACGTCATCTGTGTACCCCTAAAACCTGATTGCTGCTGGTGGTTCCAACTAAATTTGACAGAAGATCCAAATTTTCAGACAAAATAACAGTTTCATGCAAATGTTCAAGTAAATACAGAGATTTTGTTAATTCCCTACAGGAAAATAATACCTACAATGTAATCTCAAGCCATGTTAGATAGCAGAGTATCCAAACTGGAGCTCCTATTAGGATGAGGGCTTGTAGAGATAGGACAAAGGGAAATGGCTTTAGGACAGCTTTAGATTAGATATATCAAACACATTTTTCCATGTGAGAAGGTGAAGTATTGGAAGAAAGAAGTTGTGGCTGCCCCATCCCTGGAAGTTTTCAAGGCCAGGTTGGATGGGGCTTGGAGCAATCTGGGATAGTGGAAAGTGTCCCTGTCCATGGCAGGGGGTTGGAATGAGCTGATCTTTAAAGTCCCTTCCAACCCAAACCACTCTGTGATTCTGGGAGACACTATCCCATGTGACTTGTGCTACCCTCAAAAAACACACCAGATTTATTTTAAATTTTTTAATCTAAGAGCTGATTCAGGTGTCTGGCCCTTCAGCATCACTGACAATCAGAGCAGGACCCTGAGGCACGAGAACTTGAAGATTAAATGTTCTTATTGACCCCGTTCTGTGCTGGTTGGAGCAATGCTGCAGCCTCTCCTTTCCCAGTTCTCTGTGTCAGAGACCAGCTGCACTGACCTGTCTCTAAAAGGTGTGGAAAAGATGAATCCACTTAATGCTAAGGATGCTCAGGTGTCAGGGATGGTGCCAAAGGCAGCTGTGGGAGATGTGAGATGGTTAATCTTGGTGCTGCACATACTGTGAGCTGCTTGGAGATCTGTCCAGGGATAAGGAGCTCTGTGAGACACTTGGCTTTCAGACATTCTGAGCTTTGTATCTTCAGCTAACCTGACAAAAAAAGTTGGGTTGTGTATTCCATCTACTTTGCAGCTCAAACCATTAAAACATTTCATCAGTCGGATGTGAGTGAAATACGACCTTAGGTCATTAGTCCATTGCACTGAACTGATGATAAAACATCACTGTTTTCCTACCTTTTCTCTCACAGTTCTTTGTATATTACCTGATATCTGAATTATTCTCACCCATAAAATCCATGTACATGGATACTACACATCATAACAGCTGGGAACAGCCCTGGGTGTTGTTGAAAAGCACAGAAGGGGTGGCCAGGGCATGGTCTCCTGAATTCCTAAAACTAATGGGAATTCTCACCTATATATCCATCTGATGAATGCCTTCACTTTTCATTAGCATACTTATTCCTTCTCTACTTCACAGCACCTTTTTTATTCTATTTATTCAGCTGTTTGCTAGCTACATTTTAATATTTTAGGGATTTTTTTTCTGTGAATTAAAGCAGTAGATAAAGTAGATAAAGTTTTTTCCTTTGGTTTTCACACTGGTTCACTACAGGTTACAACAATACTTCTGCAGCTATTTAATTAGGGGTTAAAAATTGGAAATTCAGCTTCTTTTCCCTTTTGAATCCATGGATTTTTCCTACATCTCTGCTAATGAAATCCAAAATAACACCGTGTGAATGACAGTATTTGAAGGGCAGGTCACCTTGTACTGAGGTCAGTTCCCACTACATGGCGCTGCTTGCAAAGGGAGGCTTGGGAATGTTGAGCAATGTGAAGTGGCAATTCTCCAGCTGTGTTCATGGATTTGGGAAAAAAAACCCAGCAGACAGCTGCAGAAGCTGGTAAAAACCATCGTAAAATAACACCATTGAAACTGGGGAAGAGTTAAATCCTGTTTAATGTAATGTAAGGGAAAAAAAAGAAAAAAAACTTGAAAGGATGTGTATGAATAACATTAATCTAAAGAAAATTCTGTTCTTGGTACTGGTATCTGCATTTTGGCCATTGGTTTTATTCTGAGGAGTTTTTTTAGGTATGAAAATGTGAAATGTTTATCTGTTGTCAAGGGTGTAAAGTAGAAATTCTGAACACATTAATCTTGAGGATCAAATACATGACAGATAATGCATATTGGAGTCACCCAGAGTAATCCATGAGGGACAATATAAAAGAGGTTTCACCAATTTTGCTTTCAAATCTCTGTTTAGCTTAAATATGACAGCAATTTGCTCTCCTGGCAGAGGAATCCCTACTCTCTTTCTCTCTTCAGTATGTATTATATATACAGTATTTACATGTGTTAATGTTTTTTTCTGATAGCAGGGAAATCAAAGCAGCCAAAATAGCTGCTCCCATTTCTGATCCTATCTTTCTCCGTGGAAAATGAAACCTTCTTTCTATTAACTTCAATCTGAACCAAATGAGAATGTTACTGCAATTTAATGTTACCATTTCAAAGGCTTCAGAAATATATATTTTTTTTTTTTTTTGGTCATGTTACAATTCAGAAATAAGTGGAGAGGAAATGCTTTACCTGTCTTTATTCCATGCACGTATGTGGCTCAAGGATGGACAATAATCATACAATCATAAAATCCTGGAGTGGTGTGGGTTGAAAAGGACCTGAACTCCCTGAGGACTAAAAATAGTGAACATGGTGGAATCGTGTTTTCTTTCTGTACCTGGAAATACATTGGCAGAGGAGAAATTAATGTCTGGATTTGAGGAGGGAGGTGAGAATGAAGCTGTTAACGTTAATGACTGAGAAATCCTGGCTACTTCAGGTCCTGGTCAGGCACTTGTGTGAGGAAATTCAGCTGGAACTGAGCAACAACCTTTTCTGAGGCTTTTGTTTTACTAAGAAGAGCAATGAAGGGAAGGACTTGCATGAACTCAAGGTTGTCACACCAAACAAGACAGGTTTCCTGAGGTCATGCTGTACTTATTGTGTGGCTCTAACCAGCCACCACTGATAAAAAGGCAAATTTTGGCTTGTGCTGTTGGGGTACATAATGTGTCAAGAGACATCAAGGCACATGGACAACATAGGATGACAGAATATTCCAGAACCAGATATCCTTGGGAGTGTGATGTGGTTGGATACTAGGAAAACATTCTTCACCCAGAGGGTGGTTGGGCACCAAGATAGATTTCCCAGGAAAGTGGTGATGACCCCAAGCCTACCAGAGTTCAGGAAGTGTTTGGACAATACTCTCACATGGTGTGATTTTTGAGGTGATCCTGTGCAGGGACAGGAGTTGGACTCGATCCTTGTGAGTCCCTTCCAACTCAGGTTATTGTATCACCTGTGATTCAAGGCCACAGATGAAGTAGGATCCAGAATTTTCAAGCTCAAATACATAACATTAGACTCTTAGTCAAAAGACAAAGACCCCATTAATACAGAATGCACAAATACCCCAGCAGAACTGTCACCTCTTTCTCCAGAGTGCCAAGTAATTGACACCTCTACACATTTAGCCCATTAAATTTGGGAAGAGAGGCTTGAGAATATCAGCCAGCACTTATTATCCTTAGTGGAAAGTTATAACCAAGTTATAACCCAGGCTTTAAAGCCTTATTTTTTTATTTTTCCTTTTTCTCGAAAAAGGAAAAAAAAATTCTGTTCTTTAAATATGCAAAAATTCTGAATCTGGAAGCCTGTGCATTGCAGTCAGCTGCAAACAGCACAGCTAAAGCATCTTTTACACTGGGACAGAGCCTCTGTGCCACCAGTTCTGCATCAAGGATGTCCTTGTACCTGCTGGGTGAGATGACTGGCTCAACAATCCAGATGCCTTCTGCACCTTGTTGGAGCTGAGAATGGGAGATGCACCTCCAGGATAATAAAATCCTGAATCTTCCCTTGTTCAGTAATATATCCCTTATCTGAGCAAATTTCTGTCAAGCAGTAGAGCAGAAAATGCTGGAGCAGAATCTGGGTCATGACGAGACTCTGAAAGTGAGACCTGTGGCTTATCTGTCAGGGTCTGAAAGGCATCCAAATCCTGCTGGTTTCTTTGGAATAAAGTCACCCTTTAAGGAGGAGATCTGTTGGTAACACCAGACCATCTCTATCCCTGCTCGTTGTCCCTCCTTAAATCAAACCCTACCCCGCAGTGATACAAGAGTGAAACAGGAATGTGAGATCGGGTCTGCAATCTGGCACTGTGTTGGGTTGTTTTGGTTGGTTTTCTAGTAATTTTGCAATTATTTTGCAACACATTGTATTTCTCAACTTCTTGAAACATGCCTGAGGTTCATGAAATGCCATGTAGTCCCTGGCAGGATTTTCTAAGAGCTTCATGAGCAGTGCCTGTGTGATAAATTAATTGCTGCACGTATTTTATGCTGCTCACAGAGCAGGGGCTGTGAGTGTCTCAGGGACAGTCTCTGCATCTTATCTATCCTCACACCACATGGAGCAAAAAATTTGGATAAGGAGTCACACAGAGATAGGAAACCCACTTTTTGCAGGATTAAGTAATAAGCTGCATTCTTACATCGTGGTTCATCAGAATGTTGAGTTACAGTTTATAATGGCAAAGTGTTCTTGGTACAGCAACCAGTAAATAATAATATTAACATATAAGATGTTAGGAATAATGTGTCCCAGCCAGGATAAAATTTGGAAAGGAGAAAGAGAAAGTTGTACATGTAACATACCTGCATCTGGAGCTGCTCTCAAATATGTTGTTCTATGCCAGTCCAACTTTTTTACAGTGTATTACCCATCCAAGACCTCTATTTTTGGAGTTCCCATCTCACAGCATTGTGGAAAAAAAAAATTAAAAATCAGGAGTGTCCAGGGTTGGTTTCCAACAGGGAAGATTCTCCAGGGTGTAAGGAGGCTGCTGCTGGCCCACTGTTGGTTGGTACCACTGCTGAATATCCTGCCCAGCATGTGGTGTGGAGCAAAGGCACTTTTGGTTCCTATCTTTGCTCTCCTTCCATATCACTGCTTGTCTTGACTCCTCAGGAGATGGATTAAGGTGGGAGGATCTGGATTTTTTATAGTATGTAAAAAGAAAACCCCTCGACACATCCCACCTCAACTGAGATGTTATGGAGTTCAATTCTTGTGGTTGCAGACAGGAATTGGGTGTGATTGTGTTTTCCTGTGTCTCAAGATCCTGTGAAAATGTCAGTAACTGCTGCTTATTTTGTTTTATTGTGGCTAATTCATGGATCCCTGCTGACTTTGGGTCTGGGCATGTCCTTTCCTTTTATGGCATTGAAAGAATTATGTGGTTTTATTGTTCCTTTAAAATATCAGGGATGAGGAATTGAGGTCCAAAATGGATCTCCATCACCTGTTCTTTGAGTGGGGCACATTTGTGCTGCATTCAAATCACAAGGCATGATCCCAGTCCAGAGCTGCATGTTCTGAAAATTGTTATTGTTCTGAGAGATTATATATGAATATAAACCATATAAATTTAATGTAAGTTATAGGATTAAAAACAAAGGCCAAATCTGCCATTGGAAGTCATTATTTGTAAATATACACTAGTAAAGAAATTGAATAATTTAGTGAGACAAATACTATACAAGAGGTGATGCCTCTTCTTGCACTCAGTGCTGTCCAGGGTATCATCAAACAGGTGTCATTTTTAAGCTTCCAAATGCCCAAGACAGAAATGTTGCATGTGGTTAAATTACTACAAATTACAAACATACCAAACACCATCTGCTGGAGCAGTGGAGGGAATTGTGTTGGTGGGATTGATCACCCCCCTGGCAAAGATTTATCTGCCCAGATCTTAGTTATCCCCTCTAATACAACTGCATATCACCAGGGATTATGTTTTCTGAGAATTACATTTAAATGTTTCTGTTGAAGATTTTATTGCCAGATATTTAAATACTGGTGATCAGTCATGATTAAATCATGTGCTCAGTATTTGTGCTGCCTTTTATAATCTTGGGGGGCTTCAGTGGAAAAAATGAGGCATAAATAAGGGTTCCCAAGAAGTAGGATGGGGATGGGATTCATCAGTGCCATATCTACAGCCACACAAGTCACTCTGGGCTCTCTTTTTTGTTACTAGCAAGAAACAAACACTGTAAATCTCTCTCCATACTGTTTTTTTTACCCTGATAAACCGTAGATATTGCTCAACACTGAATGTCCAGAACATTAACTGGCTGTGAGAGGAGTTGTCTGCTGCTGTTTCTGAGCAGCACAGCATTGGTGCAGTCCCAAAAATGGAGATAAGGTGCCCAAAGTAGGCAGACAATTATAAAAATAGGAACTTCTGATTTATTATCACCTAATAAAGGCAGCATTAGTATAATTCTCTGTGGTATAAAGCCAGACTGAGGGATCACAGTTGCTAATAACTTTATACAGGGAAAATATGGAATTTTCTATTGTGTGGAAAACTTGGTTGTTTCAATATCTTTTGACATCCTGCAGGAGTATGTTCATATATTTCAACTATTTTTTCTTTTTTTTTTTTTCTCTGTTTCATGGAGCAGATCACATCACCTTTTAAAACTTTGATTCCAAAATAGTGAAATATTTCACACTGACATCTCTAAGCAAAGTAAAATCTTCCGTTACCCCTAAAATGCATTGAATGACACCTAAATGGACTTACAAGAAAGCTGAAGATGGATTTTGACAAGGACATGTAGTGACAGGACAAGGGGAAATGACTCCAAACTGAGAGGGCAGGCTTAGATTAGATATTAGGAAAAAATTTGTTACTGTGAGGGTGGGGAGGCCCTGGCACAGGTTGCCCAGAGAAGCTGTGGCTGCCCCATCCCTGGAAGTGTCCAAGGCCAGGCTGGATGGGGCTTGGAGCAACCTGGGATAGTGGAAGGTGTCCCTGCCCATGGCAGGGGTGGAATTAAATGGGCTTTAAGGTCCTTTCCAACTCATGTCGTTCCAGGATTCTATGGTCCTATGATTCATCAACTGATCAGTGTAACATTTTATCAAATATTTTGTATTCGTGTCATTGTTAAATGGTTGGGATTGTGGCCAACATGTGGAAAAACACAGCTACACCATATTGTTCACATTCATAAACTGGGATAGCAGAGGACCAAGGCAGCTCATGCACTTGGCTGTGCCAGCAACCACCTTAGAGCCACTGCTGTGCTTTCCTCCTCCTCCCAGGCAGTGGCCACAGCCCAAAAACAACCAGAGCTGGTCACAAATGCATGTTCAGAGGACTCTTCTTTTTCCCTGGTAGTTTGGTGTTGGTGGTGTTGTTTTTTTTCTGTGTATAGTGTCATCTTGCATCATTAGGAAGTTTTCCTGCACTGTCTCCCTTCCTTTCTAATCCCCTCTGCTGACATCCACACTGGCTCCTCTCACTGCTTCACCATTCAGTCTGTTCCCTGCTTTCCTTGGCAATAAGTATTTTATTTCTCTCTTTGAGTTTTTACAGCAAAATAGTGTCAAAACTATTCCTTCATCAATATACACTTTATTCCCCTCCTCGAGTTTTTACAGTGAAATAGTGATGAAACCCTCCAGAAACAGGAAGGAGAAAGAAGGTTTTGTTGAGAAAACGACTCTTGGCACAGTCTTTTGTGCAAAGAGTTGATTCCTTTGAGATTTGAGTGGGCTTTTTAGTTGTTGGTTGTTTTTTTCTTTTCCTTCCACTTTGGCACAGTATCCAAACCAGTATCTCTGAGCACTGAAAGGAGAAGGAGGGAAATTGAGAATAAGTTTGAGCACTCCCAATTACCATTTAATGTAATGAGCTTTTTGCCTTTTCTCTTCAGTGTTCTCCCCAGCCCCAGAGCCCCTTTGGGGAATATTTGAGTAAGAGCTGCAGCACGAAGCACTTGCTGGAGCCACCGGCGGGGAGGAGAGAAAGGGAAAAACGTGTGTGATAGTTGAGGGCAAATAGCTTTAATTTAATTAGTAGATTAATTAAAGCTTTCTCCCCTGGGTAGGGCATATGTGTGTGTGTAGAAAGTGTTTCTGGAGGCCCCTGTAGCTGTTCATCACGCGTTTCTGTTCCAAGTGTGACTCAGATGGGGTTTCTATTGAACTTGCTGGGAGCCTGCACAAAACAAATTTCCTGTCTGAGACCTTTTCTCTTCAGGGTTTTGTTTAAATGTAATGAAGGATAAATGGGCAAATAATAACAAGTAATAACAAGAGCCTGCTTTGCAAATGAATGTGGCATCCAGCAGCACGACAACTGCACAACTCCGAAAAGCTTCTCTGTTTCCCAACGTCCCCACAGTGGGAGAGGTCTTATGTTAGCACAGATTCCCTCAGCCTTCACTCAGTGAAACTCATCAGGAGTCCTTTTCATTGCAAAAAATCATTCAAATGTTCTTAGCAGCCTTGACTCTGTGAACTTTACAGAGGGCCTGAGGAAAGCAGGTAAGGCCAGCAGTGTCCTGGGCTGTAATAACAAGAAAGTGACCAGTGGATACAGGGAAATGTTTATCCCTCTCTACTCAACACTTGAAGGACCACTTAGAGAATCATAGAATCCTGGAATGGTTGGGATGGGAGGCACCTTAAAGGTCATATTGTTCCAATTCTCCTGCCATGGGTAGGGACACCTTCTACTATCCCAGGTGGCTCCAACCTGGCCTTGGACCCTTCCAGGGATGGGGCAGCCACAGCTTCTCTGGGAAACCTGTGCCAGGGCCTCATCATCCTCACAGGAGAGAATTTTTTCCTAATATCTAATCTAAATCTGCTACTTCTAGAATATTGGATCCAGTTTTGCTCTCCTCAGTACATAAAATATGTCAATCAACTGTAGTAAGTTCAAAGGAGGGACACTGAAATGGCCCGTGAGGAGAGCGTGAGGAAATTGGGCATTTTTACCTGATGGGAGGATTGAAAATTTTGGGGCAGCTTAGTAGCAGCCTCACAGCACTGTCTGTGAGGGGATCATCAGGAGGAAAGAGCTCCAGGCTTTTCATCACACCGCGTGGCAGGAGAACCACAGACTATGGGAATAAGCTAAAATAAGGCAGGTTCATGCAAAAGAGAAACCTTTTTACCCTCAGGACAGGTGAGCATTGCAGTAGATTACACAGAAGTGTGCAGTCTTCCTAGAATTTTCCAAAACCCAGATGGAAAAATCTTAAAAACCTTAACTGATCCCATCCCTTCTTCCAGTGGAAAGATGAGCTGAAGTCTTTTGGAGATCCCTTCCAACCTGAGTTAGGCTGTGATTCCATTATTTTCTCTGGAATACACATGTTGACATCATTCAGAGACAGCCACCAGAGACAGGGATGTCTGGATGAAGACAAAGGAATAGGAGGGACTGAAGCTTTAAGTATAAAATCTGTAGCCCAGGAAAAGAAGGTTGAGGCAGGTTTAGACAATCCTTCATATCCTGTTGATTTTGGGCTGCTCTTACACCTGACACAGACTTCCAGGGCTGCTTTAAACAGGGGACATTCCTGTGTCATCACTGCTGCCTGAAGAGTGAAAAAGGTGTACCTTTCCCAAAAATCCTCTGGAGAAAATAGGAGAGGAGAACATGCCTTTCTGTCTGTTGCTGTTGCTTACAGAAAAGGCAATTGTAAAGATGATGGTCCAGGACCTTCTTTAAGGATAATTTGGAAGCAATGTAAAACCTTGTTCAAAGTTTGGGTGGGAACTTTTAGGCTTCATAGTAACTGGTCTTTTTGCCAAGACTGATTTAACAGATAAAATCTGGGAGCTGGATAAGCAAGATCATTGCCACCTACAAGTTTACCCCTTTGGAACAGCAGTTCCTGAGATTATAAAAACAGTGTGGCCCAGATTACTCAGAATTACAGTGTCCCTGTTTCAGTTCCCTCATTGTAGGTGTTCAGCTGAATGTGAACATCATATCCCAGATTTCTGTCAATATAAACCCTCATTTCTCAGCCAGACACAATGAGTTAAAAAAGGTAGATCCCACCTTCCAATGTGCACTGTGGTCATTTCTACTTATCGATCAATCTGATTTTGCTCTGCCAAATCTGCATGAAATAGTTCCCTGAGGCTGGAGCAATGTGGCCACACAGCCCAGAGGGGAAAAATACTCATTATTTTTCCTCCTTTGTCAATCACAAATTTCAGCAATTTACATAAGCATTACTTGCCTCTAACCCCCCATCCAGGGATTTTTTTCTTGCTGTGACAGAGATTTGGCTCAATCCTGGATATACACTGGGTTGTTCTATTGCCAACAGCTCTGCCATGTCACAATCTGTGTCAAGAATTGGGCAGTGTCCTTGGAAGGAATTGTCAGTGATCTCTGCAAGTCCCACATTCCTCATGTCCTACAGTGAGGCCACACAACTCACTTTTGCTCCATAATAAAATCTCTGAGAGGGGTGAGAATCTTCCCATGAAGTTTTGTAAGGGAGTAGTAATTCGAACCCTTGAATTCCATTTCTTTTGAATACTTTGAAAAATCAGTGGGAATTGCAGTGTTGGCAGGAAAGTTCCAGCTTTTCAGGCCTGGGTTGACCTTTGAGGAATGAAGGAGGAAGGCATTCAACCTGTGCTCTACATCTAGAGCTTTATCTTTGGAGGAGAAAGTCTCAGAAAAAATGGAAGAAAGCTATTTTATGTGTTCCAATCAACAATCAGAAAGGACTTTTGAACCTTTTGTTTCTCCTCATTATGCTCATTATGTCTGGCAAGATTTTTAATCACTTTTCTAATGAGTGGTTGCATCCTGCCAGTACAAGGCTTTGAGAAGCATCACTTGGCATTTCCTACTATTAGAAAAAGGATAAAGGTAAAAGTTAGTTTAATCCAGGATGTCCCTTCCTGTGGAAGTCATCAGCAATCCTGGAAATGCCTCTCCATATTGAAAGAGAGGTTTTACAATTGATCTCCAAGAAGCCTCCAAAAAAGATAGAGACTATTTCAAAAACAGGTAGTGAGAGGACAAGGGGAAATGGCTTCAAACTGAAAGAGAGTAGGTTTAGATCTGGTATGAGGAAGAAATTCTTCCCTATGAGAGAGGCGAATCCCTGGCACTGGTTGCCCAGAGAAGCTGTGGCTGCCCCATCTCTGGAAGTTTCCAAGGCCAAGTTGGATGGAGCTCTGAGCAACCTGGGATAGTGGAAGGTGTCCCTGCCCATGGCAGGGGGTGGGACTGGATGATCTTTGAGATCCTTTCCAACCCAAACCGCTTTGTGACTCCATGACTCTACAAAAAGCCATTCAAGGCAAACTCAAAAATAGGTTTATCCCATGTGTTCAACACATCTTTTGTCCAATGTTCACTTCAGAAGGCATCCACGGAGGGAAGGGAACTGTTGATTGTGCTGCTGCTATTTTCTAATCTGCAGTGAGACATATATCTCTCCAGGAGCCTTCAGTGTTAGAAGGTAACCACATCTTAAATTCATGTCAGCCACTTTGAAGGGCAGTGTGTTCTTGGCAGTGTGTTCTGCTGGGTTTTTTTAAGCACAATTTGCTTAAAGCTTGGTGTCCAAACTATGCTGCAGCTTGTGCCTGGGTTTGAATAAGTTCCTAATCGCTTTACCCTTTCACTTAGTCTGAAGTGTTTTGAAATTACGGAGGTTTGGGTGCCATTTACAAAGGAAGACAAAAGTGCAATCAAGTGACAACCTAAGACCTTTCTGGGGACAACAATTTGTTTGACTGCCAAGCCAGTGCTGTGGGGTCCAGCAATGATGCAAATCAGTTCTGAAAAAATCCAGATATTCAGAGCTCTTTCCCAAACATCTCTATTTTTAACACAACGTTTTGCAAGTGTTGGCCCTGGTTTGACCAGTTGAATCATTGCTTGGTAAGAACAGGAATTAAATCTAGTAATGCTGTTTCCATGACAAAGTAAGCTTCTTTTGGCAATGCTCACAGAATCATGTATCATTTTTTAGCTAACTTTTCAGAACTGAAAGTCATAATAGAATTAATAGAATGTGTAATTCAGCTTGCAGTTGGTGATCCAAAATGTATTACTTTAGAGACAGCACTTATACAACAGGTGAATCAGACTCTATTTCATCTTTGTGTTGATGTAAATCAGTGTCCATGAAGAATTTAATGAAGTTTTGTTGTTTTTTCTTATCTGTCTTTCTTTACCCCTCTCATTGGCATGGCGCCTTATATCACATATCCTGAGTAGAGTGAAAATGTTCCCATTCACTTTAAAAGAAAAAAAAAACAGACCTTTACAAACTTAACATAGAAATTCAGAAGATGAAAGAACAGCCAATGATATTGAATTGCTATATTTGATCTGGTCTTTGTAGAAATGAAAATGCCAAGTGAATTCCCAGTTCACTCTCACATCGTTACTATGACTTCAAAGCATATTTTCTGATCCTGGAGTTTTTCAAGAATACTGGTGACTTTCTACTCTGTGGATCCACTAAGTTCACTTACAGAAATCATGTTTTATAGTAGTTATAAGTATTCTTATTGAAAATAAAATAAGCAAATCAGGTTTTTTTAAAAAACTGAATGTAATCAGAGACTGTTCAGGTTTCTTGGCTGGACTGTTCTGCACTGTTGGCTCACAAGATTATTAGTTTTAATGACACTGAGACCTCTAAATCCCCAGCTTTTATGTGTCAAAAATTTGCCACACAAATCCTTCCTGCCACACAACCACCTCCCCTTTCACAATTCTTTATCAGTGACAGTGACAGTGGCACAGGCATAATGTCTCATTCATAGAGAATGTCCTGTTTTTCCTCTGAGAAGATCTGTACCACTTGATATAAGTGAGGAAATGTTTCTAGTGGTGAAACATAAATGTCTAATACCCTACAGCATCCAAACCATCCTGACAAGGGCAAACATGAAGGCTCATGCAAGAAGCAGCAACTGGAGGTCAAGTGAGACACCCTAAGGCTCTTCAAACAGTCTGGACATCTGTCTTAGACTTCTGACCTGCTCACTTTGGGTTTAGCTGTATGTTAATGTCATATACCCAGTGCATAAGTCAGGGCAGATACATAAGCAGTTCAGTTTAAGTTCATATTCCTTGTTCCTTAGTCCAAGCATTAGGAAGCATCTTCTTAATGTGGTCCAGTCCTGCTCTCTCTGCTGCCTGGTCACAGCCTTGTTTTGTGCTCCTTGGATGCACTATTAGGACTTTTCTCTCCCTGTTTGCTAAGTTTGAGATATTAGAACCAAAACAGGAATGAAAAAAGCTTGTTGAAGTTATCTCATGAATAACATGGCAACATATATTTATTTCCACAAGCAGAGAAGTGTATGGAATTCTTCTTATCTGTACAATTCCTTCCACGTGGTTGCTTTCCTAGAACATCTATATATTGGATCAATGCCTTACAGAAACACAACTCCAGAATTTGGTAATCTGGTTTACACAGATAGCCAGGGCAGGTCTGGAAGCAGCACAGGTGTGTTCACCTGCTTCTCTGCCCAGGTTTATGTACTAAAAATGTCTTTCTTAGTGGAACAAAACACAACAAAGCAGAACCTTGAGCATATTAAAATTATTGTAATATATAAAATGCAATATGACAACATGATTGTTATTCATGTAACCATAATGTCAGGGGAACAGTGAAGAATTAAGTGCTACAAATCACACACAGCACATATCAGTTTATATTTGTGGTGTCCACCTTACTAACAATAAATGAAGAAAGATGAAAGCTCTGACTTTGTTGTACATCTCTAGTGTCCTGGCCAGCTGCTTTTGCCTTTTTGTGTTTTCTCAGGACTAAACAGACATTGATGGTCTTTACTGTCTTTTTATCTAGATGAATATGTGCCTTTTCTAAACTGAAGTGAGTCAAAATCTGTCACTCCTTTGAGAGCAATAATTTTTTCAAAAACCTGTGAATTTCCTGCACTATTGACTCAGAGTCTTGTTTTTTTCCTAGTATGTGTCAAAATGCTCTTTACCTGCACATATCACTGGCATCTTCTGGGAAACTGAAACCAGACTGTGTCTACTGAACACAGGAAATTGCAAATGTCCTTGAGGCAAAAGAAATGAAATCAGGAGGCCGTGGAGTTCAAACTTACACTTCCATTTGAATTGGGCTCTGCTGCTCAGTTGTTGAAGACTGACTTGACAGATGAAAGGCTCTACCAGTACATAGTCAGTGAAGAAACATCAAACCTGGGAATTCTTTCAGGAAAACATGAGATCACCTCTACATTCAACAGAGAAACATTTTGTTGCTAACAATCCAAACCTTTTTTATTTCCTCAGGTATGAAATTGCTTATTAGCAGAGATGACAGGCAGCTCTTGTTCTCTCCTCTGACACTGAGGTTAATGTTTCCTCCCTTTCTTTGCTTTCTCTCTAGTTTCCATGTTCCCCAATATTTTAGGGGTTTTTTTAAATCTGTTGATGAAATGCCACAAAATGGCATAAAGATCATTATGGAAAGTCACATCAAAATATTCTGGTGACAGTGAAAGCTTAAGGAAGGCTGACAGGTGAATCACATGGCTCTGGTGCTCTCTGTGCCCACCAGTCTGAGCCTCTTACTCAGATACAGTTGACTAAATTTAGTCATTTAGTCAGACATATCTGACTAGGTGTGCCTGTCTGCAAGGAGAACAGGAAAATCTGAGCTTTTAACCTTAGGCTTTCTTTGGAATAAATCAAGTCCTGGCTTTGATGTGCCTCTAGTAAAGGAGATACCAAAAATAGAAAGGATAAATCACAGTCCTTTGTCTTTTCATTATAGATTGAATTTAAACCTTCTTTTCAAATGTATCATTACCCCATGGGACATGGGCATGGTGAGTTTCTCAGCATTTTTTTGTAGATTCACAGAATGCCAGGATGATTTGGGTTGGAAGAAACCTTAGAGATCATATAATTTCACACCCTGCCATGGGCAGGGACCCCTTCCATTATCCCAGGTTACTCCAACCTGGCCTTGGACCCTTCCAGGGATGGAGCCACAGCTTCTCTGGAAAACCTGTTCTAATGTCTCACTAACCTCTATCATATGGTGGACATTGCATAAATACATACACATATGTATAAAATTCCTGGGCATTTAACATCCACAATTTCGAGCTGAAAAGGGTTCTGCAAATTAATAATCAGTGTGGGAAGAAATATTTTCTTTTGTTTAGTCACATCCTGCTTGTATAGACCATGTATTATTAGTAGTATTAACAATGATAAAAGTGTTATTATTAAATAATAGGTTTTCTAATCTGTACATACAGAACTGTATAGAAACTATGACTCTTGTGCATTGAGACAATCCTTTCACACGTGGGCAACTGTGAAGAATGAACCTTCACCAGCAGCAGAACCTTGTTTTTCTTTCTCTTTTACCTTTTTAAAAAATATTCTAAGACTTGAATGCCAGCCAAAGCAATTTTCTCTATCTTTGGTGAGGCTTAGGGAATGATGTAGCAAAAGCCTTTATTTTTGTGGGAGATCCTGGAGATCTGTGACAATATATCTTTTCAAGGCACTTGGGAGCCCTTAGAACAGAACTGTGTTTGTTTTGAAGACAAACAAATCTAATATCGTTGTGCCTGGTGTATCCCACAGGGGAAAATAGCTGAAATTTATTACTGGGACCTTGGAGATGGAAGTGTGCAGTGTTATCAGTTCCCACAAATGGAGAGAAAGGCTTTTCAGGAGAAGAACATCAGGAAACTCTCTCTGTCCTCAAAATAGGGGTGGTGGCTTGTAACATTTACAAGGTCAAAAGTGTGAAAATGTCTCTGTGCATCCTCACACCCTCAAAATCCCCACACCAGCACCATCAAAGTGAGATTGTCAGAGACTTCTTGAATGGTTTGGGTTGGGAGGGACTTTAAAATTCATCTCATTCCACCCTCTGCCATGGGCAGGGACACCTTCCACTATCCCAGGTTGCTCCAACTTGGCCTTGGACACTTCCACTTCTCTGGGCAACCTGTGCCAGGGCCTCCCCACCCTCACAGGGAGGAATTTCTTTCTAACACCTGATCTAAACCTTCCCTCTTTTAGTTTAAAACCATTCCTCTTTGTCCTGAACTATCTGCCTGGGTAAAAGTTTCTTCCCTCTTCTTTATAAGCCATTTAAACTACAGGAAGGACTGCACAAGCCTCAGGATTTATTCCAAGTGTGAGTTGAGTGTGTGATGACACTTCAGTGCACCAGTGACTCAAACTGTTCATTCCCTGTCCTGGGATGTGAGGGAAGAGAAGTTGGACTGTGCAGATGAGGGGCCAAAACAAAGTAAAGTAGATTAATTTCAGGTATTGCTTTCCCTGTTTGCTTGTTCCTTCTTAGCAGGTAAGGGAGAACAGATCCCTTGCCAGGTACATTCCACTTCCTCTGTAGTTCTCCAGCATCAAGAGTGAAGGAAATGGGATAGGAAAAGTGAAACAGGAAAATTGCTCCAGTGAACCAGGACAACCTTTCCCACCTCCTGCCACTGCACTGATTTTCATGGTGTTCTGCATTGAGTGTGATTTGAACCTCAGCAGTGCCCCTGGAAAGGGATCTAAGGAAACCTGAGGTTGTGTTGCCCTTGAATTGATATTCCCTGCTCTAGGAAAGAAATCCTCTATTGATTTCTGGAAATGGGTCACATATTTATTTTGTTGCTGCTTTGGGATTACCTGCATTCTGTTGGATGCAATGTTCCTCTTATAAACCATTTTTTTTCCTTTCTTCCCCCCCCTTACTTTTTTTCTTTTAGTGGGCTTAGAGCCTTAAAGATAGAAAATAGGAAAAAAAAAAAAGAAAAAAAGAAATATTTGGATCAAGCCATCATGATTTAATTGGCATTGCGTTCTTTTTTGGCACAAGAATTTGCCTTGTATTTGCTGGGAATAAATGGAGAAGGAAACATAAAGAATGACAGAGTGAAAGACTAAGAGAAATAACTTTTAATTTAGTTTTGAGTCCAGAGTGAGGTTAATGGATTGTGCAAGGACTCATAAGAAACTGGTGGAAGATCAAACTGAGCCTAAATTGGTTTCTGATTCCTCTTTAAATTATTTCTTTATTTAGAGATACCCTTGTTGCAGCTTTATATGAAAAAGGAATTCAATAAAACAAAGCAAACATGTTAGAAATTACGTTGACAGGGAGAACAATAGAAAACCCCCAAATAATTTATAAGAATTTTCATTTCTTAGTTTGGCCTTCAGCCTTCTAGAAGGAGAAAAAGGAAGAGTAAAAGAAAATGAGAAAAAAGAAAATAAAATTTGTTGCAGCTTTTTTTTTATTTTAAGAATGAAACCTTAAATCTTACTGATGCTTCCTGATAAACTCACCAACCGCTTTAGTTTTATAACTGTTTTTTCTTCACATTTTTCCCTTTATTGCAGGTTGCAGCGACCCATTCCAACTGCATCATTAAAAAGGAGCAAGAGACTTGTCTGGAGAAGATCCGGAGGGCGGCTGCCCTGAACCCTTTCAATGACTCTGCTCCGGGTGAGTCTCAGACCATGCACATTGAGCTCTTCAGCATTTCCTGTGATGCCCGGAGGGGTTTTCAGTGCAGACAGTAAGAGGAGCATCACTGCTGCTCAATGAGCTTAGACAGACACTATAAGAACAAAAACTCAATCACTGGGGATGCACCAGAACCATTTCTGGTTATTATCAGAGGTCAGGAATTTGTTTCTTACCTTAAGTGAGGGAGTGACACGTGTCTGCAAAACCAATCCAAAAAGAAAATTAAAAAGAAACCTTGAGCCTGGATGACTTCTGCTCGTTCAGGTGACAACTGGACATGTCACTGAGTGCATCATCAGTCTGATCTGTAGCAGCTCGTTTTCCCTCATCAGCTCAGTAATAATTTGTGCATCTCTCACATGACCTGAAGACCTTTCCAGGGATTAAGGTTGTGATGGCTGTAATCTTGATGAAGAATACTTGTGCTATTGCTGAGATAAGAAACTGAGGCAGCGAGCAAAGAAGAAATTTATAGTTTAATATCCTGTCTTATTTCCTACTGAGTGCAGCAGAAGCTGCCTGTGCCCAGCACCAAGGAGAGAAGGGCAAAGAATGACAAAGAAACTAATTGGAAATCAGGGTCCATTTACTGAGTCCTGTCCAAACTGCTTCTGCTGTGACTAGAATTGATAAAACTGCAGAGAAAAGCAGATAAAAACACACTGTGTGTGATAAAAGAGGGGAGATTTCTCTCCCCTTTTATTTGCCATATATTTTAGTCCAGAAGTTAAGGAGGGCAGGATGCAAATATCTGTGTTACCAGTGTCCTCTAAAGCAAACCATTCCAAGGAATATTTTTATCAGGGTCCTGTTATTCATCTCATATATAAAGTCATTTCTGTTCTGCTTCCCAGCTTTGGGCAAATGAACTGTGTGGCTTGGTGGAATTGAGGGAAGTAGGTACTTCAGGCAGTTCATTTCACCCCCAGGAATGTGTTTTTTGAGACCTTCTTTGTGCTTTACAGAAGAGCTTCCCAATTCTTCCCTGGTCCAGAAGTGGCTTAAGCAAGGAAAAAAGGGAAACCCCCCTGTTTCTCATCCCCTACCCCCAGAATGATGTCAGAGGCTGACCATGAGCCCCCTTCTTATGCTTTATGCAAAGGCTTTATTTGGATTCAAGAATTCATTGATTTCCCCAGGTGAAAAGAGACCAGTTCATCAGCCAGTTTGGTCTTTATCACTCAAATCCAGAATAACCCTGACAGCTGGGGGACTATTCAGACTCCCCTCTGCCTGTTCCAAATTCAAAGGACACAGCTCAGAGATAGAGGAAGTCCAGAGCCATTGGAAAGGCTTTTGCATCTCAATGTGATTGAATTGTATCACCCACTCAGGCAGGAAGGGACTGGATCCTTTCAAGCCCTCACTCAGAGCAGAACCCAGCTGCTCTTTATTCTGTTCCCCCAGTGTTTGCAGACTGAATCACTGGAAAGATTTTCCCAGGCTCATTGAGCATCTTTTAGTTGTTCACCACATCCTGTGGCAATGAGTTCCACAGTATATGTGGCTTTGGGTAAAGAAACCATATCCCTTCAAAGATAATAATGTTCCAGTGAAGAATTCTGATGTATTTCTTGTTTGGAAGTCGTTTCATTCCATGGATCCTGCTTGTTGCCCTTTTCCTCTACTCTTTAAATATTATTATTTTTTAATTATTGTAGACATAGGAAATAGTTGTTTTACTTGTCAGAAACAGCTGAAATAAAAAAGAAATCCCTCCTGACTGGTGAGCAAACTTCTGTTTATTCAAGAGCAAGGAGAGAAACACCACTGCCTTTTCCCTCATTTGACTACTCCTGCATGAAAATTTCCATAGAACTATTCAATATATATATTTTTCTGAGAAGTTATTTCTCCTCAGAGGGACTACAGGGTATAAAATGGGATTGTGAGTTTCTAGGAAGTCTGTAGAGACTTGGGAACATGGTCAGGTTACTGTGGCTTATAAAAAAATCCAGCAAATCAGTTGAACTACAGTAACCTCTGTAAGAAAGGTCACTCCACCTTCTTGTGGGGCAGGTGACACAAGGTCACGCATAAAACTTGGGTCTGGGACATGAGGAGTCTTTGAGATCTGTGTTTTTGCAATATCTAGAACAATAATGTCACAGATCATGAATTCCATGCTGCAAAAAATAATCCTGGTTATAGTAGATTCTCTGCTGTTGTTCAGAGACCTGCTCTTCTGCCCTGACACTTCTCCTCCCTAAAAGTACTGCCTGGAAAGCCATGCCCTCGGATGTTAAAAGAGGAAGAACATGTTGTGGGTTGTTCAGCTCTCCTGCTTTCACTCCCCTCCTTGCTGTGTTCGGTGGCTGTGAACACACACAGCAACTAAAGGGTTCCCCAGAGCTCCTCTGGGTGAGGCTCAACACCAGCACAAAAGTGATGCTGCAACTGCAACCCCAGATCTTGAAGAGCAAGGCTGGCACTGTCTTGTGGAAAACATCCAGCTCTGGCTTTTCAAGGCTCTGATGTTTTCCCCTTTCCCTCCCACTCTACCTCTCATGCCCAGATGTTCTAGTCATTCCTGGTTTATTCTTCACAGAACTGTTTTCTCTCCTTCTGCTGCTCTGCAATGCCTGTAGTGCTTCAGAGACAATGATTCCCTTGAGATTTTCTGTTTGGTTTATTTTTTGTTTAGTTTTGTTTCCATTTTATGATGGCTTCTTCCTCTTACATGCTGTAAGTTCTTTAGGAACTCTTCTATAAAAAGGAAGGAGTATGTGCTGACCCTGTGTGTCCATCCCCACTCAGCCATCACCTACAGCCTGAAGGAATAAGAGAATCTGAAGGAAATTAAATCTCAGCAAGATGCAGAATCTGACTCCTTCACTCCAGACAAGGAAGTAAACTGATAAAGGGAAATAATGAAAGCCAAAGGCAGACAAGAAAGGAAAGAGAGGAGTGATTGCTTTATGCTCAACTTCTCCAGGCAGTGCCAGGCTATTCTTACATCACTGTTTCCAATCTCTTTGCTTGAGTTTTTTTATCCCTGTTCTAGTGTAGATCTGCCCCATTTCATGCTGGACTCTCACCCAGCTGTCACCAGCCCTCTGCCAGATCAGAACTGATAAATCTCACACGCCCTTTTTCCCTTTTATTTTTCCCATCCAGACTCTTCTGATCTGTTCCCAACCCTGGGGCAAGGAAAGAGTGACACAGGAGTTACTCAGATATTAATGCCACTTTCCTGGGTTATGCACATTTAACATGGGATTTATCTAATTAAATATTGGTACCTGCAAGTGCATCTACATTAGAAATGAGTAAGTCACCTTCCTCATTTTGGAGCTCTGGATGTCCAGTAAGTAAAGCCTGAGACATAATTAGTTTCATCCTCAGCATAGATTAGGTGATGCTTTTTTAGCTCTCTGGACATATGTAGAAGTAAGGGTGACTGTTTTACTTTGAAATATTCACACTGTGAGTGTCTACATTTGGTCAGATGAATCCCACCTTTAGCATCTGACTCTGTTACACTGACTAGGTCGTGCTAGAGGTCTGGATTACCCCTCAAAAAAGTCTTGATTGTGACTTTTATCACTTGATTGTGATTTTTACTATTAGCTGTTTTGATATTTATATGTTTTCTTCATGTAGTGGATGTACTTAGGCCTGTGTGAGCAAGTTTTACAATCAATGACCTCAAAGGACAGGCAGGTGCTCAGTCCACATTCCCACTCACCACATGCAAGCACTGACGAGAATCTCCTGGCTGTCTTCTGCTTCCTGGTGGGATTATATCTCTTCTAGTTGTCACTCCAAGGGCCTTACACGTTCTTAAGGCTTGATCTGGGATCTACTGACCAGCGGTATCTGATGTTGTCCATGGGGTGCACAGAATCACAGCCAGGAATTTGCCACTTGGAGAATCCCATGATGGAAAGAACCCTGCTGATGAAATGTAGAACATCTCCAGCTGTAGACTGGCATGATGGACTTTTCCCAACCTGTAACCTGTCTTGCTTTCAACTGTTGGCACCCAGTATTCCAGATTTGTCCCTTGAATGTGGCTCTCAAATGGTGAGGGAGTTCCCTGGGTGATCTGCAGGTTTGGGCCTCTGATTTGATGTTCATAGTGTTTAAAATGCACTAATCTGGAGTGAGCCCAGACATGACAACAGTGAACTCAGCACCAGAACTTGAATAGAAAGAGAAGTGATGAGGCCTCAGTGGTGATTCTGAGGTTCATGACTCATTGCCAAACTAATCTTTAACTTACAGCCCCTGTTATCTGGTCCCATTCCTCCTGTTCTTCTAAAAAATGTTGAAGGGAGGCAACATTCACAGGCAAGTCAAGGAATTCAAATTAAATAAGGATTTAAGAGATGCATTGCCTTGACTCTGTTAAAATGAATCCTATCACCAAGTCACCCTGTAAATCAAGAGGAGAGAAACTGGCAAGGGCAGCAAAAGGTAGGAGATGGGAATTACAAGGTAATGTGATAATGCAAGGAGAGGTTTTGAATTGTGTTTCCATCATATGAAGATGATGGAGCAGGGTTTTTTAGTTTCACATTTTTATTGAGTGTCTCATCAGCCTCTTGTTCTTTCAGAGCCTTTGAATTATCTGCTCTCCTTTCCCGTGGCACCACTGGGAAGACATGACTTCCCTGGGTGCCTGTGTCTCCCTCATGGATGCAGCTGTGCACAGGAAAAATAGGACTAGGGTTGAATGCAAGCTAATGAGTTCCTAGAGCTGAAAGGGTGTAGCTAATAATGCATTTTTACACCTAAAATTTTTCTATGTGGCTCCTTCCTAAGCCAGGATACAGACCTAGAGAGCTTTGATCTGCCTGCATACATCTGTCTTTGGTCAAAGATGCTTTTTTTGCACTGCTGGATTTATCCACAAGACACTGCATAAAGTGTCTCCTACTAACCTCATATTAGAGATGGTAGGGACAAGGAAGAATTTCAACAGGGAAGTTAGGGACCATGGGATAGCAGGGTTAGTGCCCATACTCATTTCAGGCAGGGGTATTCATTTGGCATTGTAATTTAGCTGAGACCATGGTCCTGGGAGCAGAAATATCCTTCAGGGCAGTGCTCTGCTTCTGCAATCCTCCAGCTTTTACTTCCAGATCCAGCTGGATTGCCATTAGATTGGGGACCTCTGTGCCATCCTTCATTAGGGATCACAGTGTGTTTGGAATCCAATGCGTCTCAATGTCAAGAAAATCATTCCTTAATATATTATCCCTTTCTCTTCAGTGCCGTGTGGTCTCCATGGGATTGTGCTAAGCCATGGAAAATTGGAGGAGAGTGTAGGGCTGTAGGTGCATCCTGCATCACCAGAGCAGAGACTGCCCTGGATTTACCACAGCACATATGATGGATATGGATACTTCACTCTTTGCCATAAGAATCTTCACCTCAAATCCTACAAGTTCTTATTCACTGCTTTGTCTCCAGGGATGTCATTTGTCTCTCCTGATTCCAATGACTAACACCTCCATTCTCTACCCTAAGCCAGGTCTAAGCAGCCTCCATAGAGCTGTGGGTCCTTCCTCAGAGCTATTCCTTTCAAACTGCCATGGGTTCCTGACATTTCTGGGATAGATTTTTTCCTGGAATAGCCTTTTTCTCTCTCTAATCACTCAAGAGGGAAGCCAGCAGACAAA
>WEIV01024727.1:354983-398465 GCA_013390005.1 Calyptomena viridis
GACTAGAGTAGAAGATGAAACACTGGAGAAACAAATTCATTTTGTAAGGAGATAGGTAATGCCTTTTGAGATACCTTGGCTGTCTGAGGCACCCACTCAGGGCTGGAGGAAGTGGCACAGACTTATTGGAGGGAAAATATTGGAATGGGAGTGACAGGTCCCATTGGGTTGGGTTGGGTTTCTTATTCCAAACACAAAGAGCCATAGAAGTCACTGAATCAGTGGGATGAGTCACTGGCACAGGTTGCCCAGAGAAGCTGGGAATGCCTCATCCCTGGAAATTTCAAGGCCAGGTTGGACAGGGCTTGGAGAAACCTGATGCAGTTGAAGATGTTTCTGGTCATTGCACAGGGGTTGGATTAGATGATCTTTAAAGATCCCTTCCAACCTGAACCATTCCATGTTTCTGTGAATCTCAGTGAAAAGAGATGGGTGTCTCCAGAAAACCAGTTGTGTTTCCTAAGATTCCTCAAAAAAAATGAAGGACAGTTTATTGGCTGAAGGATGTTCATCTAACTATGAAAAAATACATTGACTGGAGAGACAAGGGAAAAAAGAAAAGAATACTAAAGTCAATTATTCTGAGTACTGGCCAACAGTGTTTGTTGTTTTAACAGATAAACTATAGGATTACTGCACACACACATCCAGGAAACCCAGATACTCAGATATTTTAGTCTTGTTACTCAAAGGCAAAGGAAAGGACGGTACATCAATAATTTATGATCTCTTACTGAATTTATAAAAGCCTGGAAGGGTGCAAAACATACTGGTACATGTTAATAATTAATATAGACAAAATACAGATGTGCAGAGGCAAGAACAGACTCCTCCTTTTACTTCCCCGTGGAGAGTGTGGTCACCCAGTCTGTCATTGCACGAGATGACAATGGCACTCATCAATCATCCTGCAGTTTCCATCCATTTCTTCCTTGCTTCCATTTAATCCTTCTTTCAGTCTCCCATTTGAGGCAGATTTCACAGGCTGAGCGTGGCACAGCCCAGGAAGGGAACTGCTTGGACCTTCTTTTCTGGGATATAATGAGGGTTTTGTGTTCCAGTTTCGTTTGAACTTCCTTGGTTATTCTGTACCTTGCTAAGAAGATGAGAACAATATCAGGGTGGTTTTTCTTTGTTTGGTTTTTGCAGTGAGACAGCATGGATTTTTTCTCGTCTTGATCTTGAGATTTCTGTGCCATAGGTGGTTTTATCTTGGCTATTGTCCCAAAGATGCCTTCCCAGTCAATGGACAAAAGCTGTTTTTTTGAGGGAATGACTCATCAGACCTATTTCAAACATCTGCTTTCCAGTAAGAGACGTTGTTCTCTAGGATTGCCTGTTTCTGTCTATTCTCACAAAAATTCCAAGGGCTATTCAAATGGAGATGTTGGCAATCAATCAGTCAGTTGAATCCTATTCTGAAAAGCATTCCAGGTGCTCCTTGCTTTGTTTGTGGGAATGACTGCCTGTGCTTTGACCACTAGTGGGAGAACAGTAGTAGATGTGATGGGAACAAGAATGGATTAGAAGAAATTCCAATGGCTTTCAGTTAATAACTTCAACTGAAAGATTTTCTGTACCCATCCAAGAATCATTTCATTTTCACTGGCATTTGGGCTTCTGGAGGATCATTCTGCCATGTCACACCTTGTATATTTAGAATCACTGCTTTTGGTATCTGCCTGTATTGTAGAATCACTTGGAAAACTCTAGTCACGGATCAAGTGTTGTTAGACCAAAGACTCAAGAGAGACTTCTTAGCCTGTTCTTTGCCATGAAATGGTTGGATTTTAAGAGATTTCATCAAAAATTGATATTCTCACAGAGGTGGCCAATAATTAAAACTGCCCAACTGTACAATTTCATTTCTCGTTTCAGCTTATTCTGTGCTACATCCACTACTTCTTAATATACCTCACAAAGTTAAGCCAAGAACTTCATTACAGGGAGCTGCCTACTCAATAATACATGCAGTTGAATAAGGGTAAGAATTTGGACTCCTGACATATTGATTTTTCCTCAGCAAAATAAAACTGAACACCAGTAAGTTAAATCATCTTCAGATGGATGAGCAAGTTACAGCATTATAACAAGTTATTAACTACTCCTCCTGCTAAGTGGTAGTAAAATATCTGGATATACTCATCTCATCATGGCAAAAATGAGATAATTCAGTTTTATTTACCTCCAAAAGCAGAAGCACAAAGTAACTTACACTCATATCTTACATGTCCATGGCAGGGAATTACAACTAAATGGTCTGTGAGGTCCCTTCTAACCCAAACCACTCTGTGATCCTATAAAACACCTTAGATATCAACTCCCTGAGCCCTTCCTAAACCTTATTTTTTTCCATGTTCTTGGCCTTTTCCATCACTGGAAGAACCAGGCAGCAGGAATTGCATGTCCACTCTTCATTGTAGCTTTTTGTAGTTTCTGTGCAAGGGAGGGTGAGGATGGGAAGGGAAATCCTTGGCTTTGTCCATGAGCTGCTTTCCAGCACTGCTGATTCCAGAATGGGAATGGTAATTTGTTCCTGGCAAAAAGGGAGGGAAAGAAAACGTGCGATTCCTTCCCCATATTCCTTACCTGAAACAGAAGGAATGGCAAAGTGAAAAAGGGAAAATTCTCTTACGCAATTTTTCCAGCCTTTTGTAAAAGAAATCAAGGAAAGAAGAATTCCTGTTGTGTTGTGTTTTGTTTTGGGGCTCATAAAGCTTAATGTGTGGCAATACTTCATTCCAGAGAGAAGAATCTTATGTGTTATGCTAGAAAACAAATTAACTTGGCCTGTGCTGATTTGCTTCCCAGCTTGAGATTTCATTTTCTAATAGGAATTTCACCACAGAAAAGGGTTATTCTGTACTTTAGCAATGCTGCTCTTAAGTTTAAAGATGAAATTAATCTCATTTTAGCCGGCTAAAAGCAGAATGTTTGCTTAAAGTGAACATAAAGAGTCCTCCTTGGGGAAGAAAAAAAAAAAAGAAAAAAGTTGATTTAGTTGATTTGAGAAGCTTATCTTTTATAACTATTATTTAAGACAGTATGTTAATATAACATATTTCAGAAGTCATAGACTTTCTACCCTATTGATGTGTAACCTGTTTTTTCCTCATTTCATATCTACAGGAACATTGAAAGAGTCCAGTTTTTTCAAATATATCCAGTATTCCTGCCAAATAGTTGGAAAGGAATAGAATTTAGGAAACTTGCCAGCCAGACTTCAAACCGATCTCAGTTAAAATAAATGTTCTTGCTCCCCCTTTTCCTTTCCGAATTTTGCTCCTGGATTCCATGAAGCCCCACGATTTTGACAGCTCAATGAATATATAACATCTTATAAATGATTTACAGATGAATCGAGTAATTACCTGTCTCTTGTACCACACAGTAGTTTAGAGGCATTTTTTTGTTTATAACAGGAATATTTTCAAGCCTCAAGCCACGTAGAAATATCCAAACAGACTCATACTCCACCTAATAACATATTTATAACCGCCACCAGCTTGTTTTGATCACTAACAAACCACACATTTAAGATTCTGAAAATTCTTTAACTAAACAAACCTTTTCCCAACGGAAGAGCAGCAAATCCGCAGGCAGCAGGGAGGGCTCTGCTGTCAGCACCAGGAACAGCTCTCTCCCTTCTCCAGGTGAAAATCCAACCTCAACTCCCACGGAACTCAACAGGCATTTTCAGGATGTGTTTCAGTGAAAAGAACTGCCCTGGGCTCTGTATTTAGGGAAGAAGTGGCTTCCTGGGGGAACAATCGCAGCACTGGATGTTACACATGTAAATTATGGGCTAAATTAACCGGCTGCTCTCCCAAGACTCCTTGTACAGTTGATGGATACACAGATTTACATCCAGTTTGCATATTAAAAAACTAAATTAAAGTGCCTTAACATGCAAACTGAGTCCCACTGAAGGCAGATCCAGAATTTCCAAGAGTTTATCTGCCTGTGTGACTTCTCAGTCCTGGAATTCCTATTTCCTTAGAGTTTACATTCACTATTTTATTTTCTGGGGGTTTTGTTGGTTTTTCTTAGGGGTTTTTTTTTTGTTTGTTTCTTTATATTTTGTTTATTCGTTTTGATTTGGGGAAATTTGTTGGGTTTTTTTTTGTTTGGTTTTTTTTTTTTTTTGGTGGGGTTTCTTTGTGGAGTTTTTTGTTTGTTTCGTTGGGTTTTTTTCTTAGGGCTTGGGGCTTTTTTTAGGGATTTTTTGTTTGTGTTTTGTTTGATTGGTTTGTTTTGTTGGGTTTTTGTTATTTGTGTTTGTTTGCAGGTTTTGGAGTCTTTTTGGTAAGGTTTTTTTTCTTTCGTTTTGTTGGGGATTTGTGGGGTTTTTGGTAGAGTTTGAGGTTTTTATAGTAGAGTTTCTTTTTAGTTTTTTTGTTTGTTTTGCTTTGTTGGCTTTTTGTTTGGATTTTTTTTAAGTTTGTTTTTTTCTCATAGTAGTTTTTTGTTTGTTTGTGTCTTATTGATTTTCGTTGGGGTTTTTTGTAGGATTTGGGATGGGGTTTTGTAGTGGGTTTTTTTGTTTGTTTTACCTGGTTTTGTTGAGTTTTTGTTGGGGTTTTTTTGTAGGATTTGGGATGAGGTTTTATGGGGGTTTTTTTGTCAGTGTTTTATCTGTTTGTTTTGGGTTTTGGGGAGGGATTTTTGAGGAAACCAAGAGAGAACCCTCCCAAAAAATCAGATATTAGTTAAACAGTGTAGTTTTCACCTTTCAAGAACAGCTAGTTGAGCCTTGTGGACAAGCACCTGCAGATGCTTTTCTTATTGATCCTTTTCCTTGCCTTTCTGCTTCCCCTAAAAGCCATTTCAGCCTTCCATAGCAGCTTGCACTTTTGGTAATCAAACCATACATTTCCTGCTCACACAGTTGCTGGAATCGATTGGTTTGTGTCCTTTGCAGAAAAACAAATCGAAGGAAGCAAAGTAAAACAACACAACTAGAAATCACAACCCAAACAAAAGGGCAGCTTGGAATAATCCATCATTGAGTGACTAACCAGGACCTGGGTGAAAAAATTGCTGGACATAGAAGTCAATGCACAAGGAAATGCTTTAGAAGAGAAAAACCCAATTATTAGGGTGTGTAATGAGTATTCTCAAGCCATATGCCAAGAGCAAAGCCAAATTGAACTGATGACCATAAACAATTAATAAAATGCACTGAAGGATTGTTGTATATACTTTATTCCCAAGACAGGAAGGTGCTTGAATCTGCTCCAGATTTTCGGCCAGAAAGCCAAATGACTGATCCAATTCTACCCGTTCTGTGCTAACCTTCAAACTGCCTAAACCAGAGCCCACTGTCATCATAACTGGATAAGCTTGAATAAAATGAAGTACAGGGCAATGGGGCTATTGCATGATTGTTTTCATGCAGGATAGACCAGAATTGAAGATTTGTTTATCATTGTTCTTCCAGATTGAGGTCTGATAAAGAAAATTTCCACTGGGATGGTTACAGCAGCTGAGAATTTCTGTTCACATGAATAAGATTTTTGGGTTATAAATTAAGTGAGGTTTGTGTGCTTCTAATTTTTTTATGCATGTACCTTAAGCAGACTCTGGACAGAGCAATCTGAAGATAGATAAATATATATATATGTATAAACCTATACTCTATATACCCGTGTAAATACACACCTATGGCTGTAAAAAGCTCCTACATCTGAGATACACATTAGGAGTTAATTTTAAATCTGTTGGATAATATGACATCTGTTCACTCAGAATATCAGGAAGAAACTTGTTATTGTCTTTATACATGCTATCACCATCCCTGCAAGTCAAAAATTATCAAATAGCTGAAACATGAAGAAGTTTCTGGCTCTTTATAACTCAAACATGCAGAATCGTGCCCTGTAATACACCTTTTTTCATGTTTTGTCCAGCTCATAAGGATGTCACAGACAATGAGAACTCCCAACATTACTTTTAGATATTTCAGTAATGGCTTATTTTGCCTGGGTGCAGGGAATAATCTCTATGAACTCTATGGGGCCCTTTAGGCTGATTTTCCATTTTTCCATAATAATTCTGCATTCTAATAAGTGACACCAATAAAAGAATATTGATCATATGTATGCAAGTTTTCAAAGTTATTTGTTACTTCAGATGGGAGTGTAATTACCTGTCCCCCACATTTTCAAACCCAAACCAAAAAAGGGAAAGCATCTGCTTCTCCTTGACAGGGGAATGTCCTCCCAGTACTTAAAGGAGGCATATAGAAAAGAGTGAGAGTGACTTTCTGTGTAGGCAAAAAGTGATAGACAAGGGAGAACCACTTTAAGTTAAAAGAGGAGAGGCTTAGATGGGATATTAGGAAGAAATTCTTCCCTGTGAGGGGGGGGAGGCCCTGGCACAGGTTGCCCAGAGAAGCTGTGGCTGCTCCATCCCTGGAAGTGTCCAAGGCCAGGCTGGATGGGGCTTGGAGCAACCTGGAATAGTGGAAGGTGTCCCTGCCCGTGGCAGGGGGTTGGAATGAGATGGGCTTTAAGGTCCTTTCTAACCCAAACCATTCTGTGAATAATCATTACCCTTCCCTACCATCAATTTTGTCCTCCTTTATCCATGCACTCCATCACTTTTTTTGTCTCCTGATACCCCTCACATTGTCTTTTCACCAGCTTTCTTTAGTCTCATCCATACTGCCCAGGATTCCCAGTTTTATGCAGTCCTAGTGAGGCTGGATCACACTTAATTCTCAGTGTTATTGTTCTCCTCTCTCAATACTTAGAGGGCAGGCAGAGGAGTGAAGAGCAGAACAGGAGACAGCCTTTGTTCAACTCTGATGTTTGTCTTCCTGTTCAGGGGCATGGAATGCAAAGTTAACCTGCCCCTTCACAGGGTATGAACTGGCTTTTTGTGATGTCTTTATTTCCTTTGTTTCCTCCACTACATCATAAGGTCCCATGGGCTCTAATAAGGAATTGTTTGACTCACCACTAGAACAATTTCCAAGAGAGATTATGGATTTTGCACACTGGAAGAAATTAAGTTATTTAATTCAGTCATTTCTCATTCTCAGAAGGTTTGAAGGAGTAAACAAGGCACAAATGCCTCTCTAGAGTATCCACACTGGCGTCACTGGCTTATATCAAGAGAGAATTTGGCCCAGGTTCTGTTATAAGTTATCTTCTACTACAGGCGTGCCTTGTCCACTGAGATAACTCTATTTATAAACACTAGAAAAGGAAGAAAGTAGGGAGCACAGGAGTCAGAATTTACAATGTCACCATTTACTGTGTTTTCTTTGGTTTTGTTTTCCAGCTGTAAAAAGACCAGAAAATCTTCTTAGCCCCAGAGCTACCCTGAAACCAAAGTAATAATAATTTGTAAATTCCTTTCGAGGGATCTTAATACATGTGTAACACAGTTTAATATAACTTCTAAAATTACTCCTATAGACCTGAGGTCAGTTGCTATTTTCAGCTGTTCAATGTCTCCATGTTTTCTTTGGTATATTTATCTTTTTAGAAACAAGTCAAAATTTCTGACAAGCATTATGGACTGGGCAATTACTGACCTCAGGCTTTGCCTGAATAAATCCCATTGAGAATTCTGTTCTCCTCTGTTAGGATTTTTTAAGACTGAAGTTTAACTCCATACTCAAAGACTGTTTCAAGGTTTGTGTCCTATTTTAGTCCTACTTTTTTAGTGCTGTTGTGAGATTAGTTAGAAATGAACAAATCAAAGAAAGACTTTTTCCTTTTGGGACAAAGAAGATTTGAAGCCCTGAATTTATTACTGGGAATCCTCAAGGCTCGAGAGACCTGCTATTAAATCTTCTGCTATTAAATCTTCTTCTCATCTTCTTCCATGCAATTAAATCCTCTCTCCATTTTCAAAATACAAAAAGGACAGTCTGAAAAAATTTCTACTTTCTCTGTCTCCATGGAAACTGTTTATCCCAGTGATTTTCACAGATGTCTTCTTCACAGGCCCACAGAATTCATAATGGGCCAAATATCATTCGATGGGTGCAAAAGTGGCAATGAAGAGTTCAGCCATCCAGCTTGGGAAGATTCCTTACCTACAGCTTTAATTGAAAGCCAGGGTTCACTGTTGTTATGGTTTGACTCTGGCTAAAAGCCGAGAGCCCACACATAGATCCAAAATTTCTCAGAGAAGGAAAAAACACTTCGACTTTTGTGATAAGGATTACAAGCAACTGTTTATTAACTATTTCACAAGCAAAACAGGCTCTAACTTAGAATATTAANCTATGATCCCTCACAGATTGCTGGGGCCCTATTCCAGTGTTTAAGGCATCTTCTCTTTCTCCTCTCTCCGACCTTGGTGTTAATCAAACTTCCCACCCTCCTTTCTCTTAGCCTGCCATGATGTTCTGCCTAGTTTTTTTTTTTCTTCTCCCTCTTAAATATGTTAACACAGAGGCATTAGCAGTTGACCTTGAGCGAGCTTAGAGCAGAGAAAAACTCCAGCAGCTTCTTAAAGAAGCCTCTCTCCTACCCCCCTAGCTAATAAAAAACTGTGGCTACTTAAAACCACAACAGCTGTGAGACACATTACTACTTGTGGGAGAAATATATTATCTATACAATATTTTATCTACATATATATATATGTATATTCAATTCTATGCAGCTACTTCAAGACTACAACCAGGTGCAGGCTTAGCTGATATTGTAAATTGAAAGTTTTCACAAAAACAAGCCACAGCTGATGGTTCTCCACCCTGTTGTCCTTAGTCACTCCTTTTTATGGATAGATTGGGCTTGTGAAGGGCAGGATCCTCTTGTTTGGGATCTGACTAAGGAAGGTAGGTCTGTGTGGAAGAGGAATTTATAGTTCTCACTCCAGTGCTTTTTTCTCAATCTCTGCAGAGTTCAGGCAGTGGTTTTATCATGCTCTTCCCAGAAATTACTCTGAGCCAAACCACGTAAGGATGGAAATATGTGGCAGTGAGATGTATGAAAAGCCTGCAAGGCACTGATGGAACAGTCTCCCTTTTCCCATCTGTCTCAGCTTGGAGCATGGATGAAAGACAGAGTTGATCAAGTGCAGGATGTTGTTCTCCCCTAAGAAGTGAGTCAGGATGGCTGATGGTGGAATGGGATGATGAGGTTTTGGCTGCCCCAACAATAAAGGAAGGAGGGACACCAGCTGCTGCCAGGCACAGCCACTCCAGGAGGATCCCTGGATCTGCCACATTCCGTGTCCAGGGCGATGCCAGGTTATCTGCAGCTGGTGAGCTCAGCACTGGCTCTGCTTCTGGCAGCCTCTGAGTGTCATCCTGTCCTCCAGCAGTGCTGGACTCAAATCTCCCAATTTTCTCAGTAATTTCACAGATCTCTCTGCTCCAGAACAACAAAGGGGTGACTTTCTCAGAGAGGAATAGCTGAATTTTTTTGTTATATTTAAGGAAAGTCTAAAAAAGCAACAACCCCTCTGAATTTCACAGCTTATTGGCTCTTTCCTCTGTTGCATAATTAGACAAAGAAATGTTCCAAATATTTTGCCAAACTGAAGTTTCCCTTCAGAACTCTTCAAAGCTCACCTAAGGCCAATTGGCTGGAAGCACTTAAAGGATTGTGGAGATTTTCTTGGATGAGGTTTTCTTGGCAGGTATCAATGTAAGAAGAGCAGTAAGTGTGAGCTTAGAAATAAATATCCTATGACTGTAAGGAACTAAACAGCTTTACATGAAGAAAAAGAGTTTTCACTTCTCCAATTATAAACAGCTGCTATAATTTAAAAGCTGATTTTTTTCCATGTATAAAGTTTTTAAGAAAAAAGATTGCTATTAAATACAGCATATTTCATAAATATATTCTATTTTGTAAAATACTTTATAGTATTTTAAACTATATCTATTATAAATAGAATTCAATGTATGATTGTATAATAAATATTTATCATATAATTAATAAAGAATAGATGTGTATTTATAATAAGAATATATATAACATTTATAATTAAATCATATTATTATAATTGTGTAATATTTATTTTATAAAAACGATATGCTATAAAATCCATCATTCCAATCAAAAAACCTCAGTTTTTCTGGTTCTTTCCCTTTTAGTTTTTAATATAACCTATGATTAACTGGGTACATTAGAAGTGAAATGTCACAAATAATTTTCTTAATGTTCTCTTTCATAAATTAATCTGATATTTTTAATAATTCTTTGCAAACAGTGCTACACTCAGGACATCTTGGATCTCTGGAAATGTCATCCCCTATAACAACTCACTTTACTGATGATGCTGTACCAGTAGAAAGTGCTATTTTAGTCTCATTACATAAACAATGGATTCTAAATAATCATAATATAGTGTTGGGTAAGTTTATACCAGGGCAGCAGTTATCTAAAGAAAAGTGATGGAAAATATTAAGGTGGGCCAACTGCTGGTGAGTTTGATCACTGTTTATTTTCTTCACATACCACTCCAGCAGAGTCACTTGGACTATACATGTGGAATTCTTCTAATTCCAGGTGATTTAAGCAAAAAATTAGGCTTTCTCTTGGTGTCTTTTCTAATCAGTGGAAGAAGATATGCATCTCCAGATGATAATTTATCTTGGCACAGGTTGCCCAGAGAAGCTGTGGCTGCCCCATCCCTGGAAGTGTCCAAGGCTAGGTTGGATGGGGCTTGGAGCAACCTGGGATAGTGGAAGGTGTCCCTGCCCATGGCAGGGAGTGGAAATGGATGGTCTTGAAGGTCCTTTCCAACCCAAACCATTCTGTGATGATTAGAAACCTTCTAGCAGTGCCCTCTGCAGTTCTGGAGAACTTATCAGTATAAATATTATCTAACTAATTATAAGGTGAATAAATACCAGGTCAGACAATGCAAGGTTCACCTCAGTGCAGTGATAGGAAAACTTGGATAGAGAAACTAATCCTTAGTGTAATAACTGCTCTGAAAGACACAATGAAAGAGTGAATAGACTTTGTTAAAATAATTCCAAAATTTATCAGAAGCAGATCTGTAAAGGTAAAAGAAACTCTTTCCTTTTTCTCTCTTATAACTTACTCTGGAATTTCAGTTGGTGTTGCATTTCTATTCTCTTATGGTCTAGACTTTCAAAAGAAACTATAGAATCACAGAATGGTTTGGGTTGGAAAGGACCTTCAAGATCAACCTGTTCCAACCCCTTGCCATGGGCAGGGACACCTTCCACTATGCCAAGTTGCTCCAAACCCCATCCAGCCTGACTTTGGACACTTCCAGGGATGGGGCAACCACAGCTTCTCTGGGCAACCTGTGCCACTGTCTCATAAGAAAGAATTTTTTCCTTACATCTACTCTAACCCTGCCCTCTTTTTGAAGCTATTCCTCCTTGTCCTATCAACCCAGCTATTCCTCCTTGTCCTATCAACCCAGGCCCTTGTCCAAAGGCCCTGTCCAGCTCTCTTGGAGCCCCTTTGGACACTGGAAAGGGTTCTAAGACCTGCTTCTAAGCTTCTCTTCTCCAGGCTGAACACCCCCAGCTCTCAGCCTGTCCCCAGAGCAGAGGGGCTCAAGTCCTTGGACCATCTGTGTGGTCTCCTCTGGATTTGCTCCAACAGATCCACGTGTTGGTGGCCCCAGAGCTGGAGGCAGCTCTGCAGGTGGGGTCTCACCTGAGCAGAGCAGAGGGGCACAATCCCCTGCCCTGACACTTTGGTGCTTTTGGTGCTGCCCAGGATTGGGTTTTGTGGGCTGTGACCCCACACTGAATCTGACAGAGTTAATTTGCTCCCTGACCCCAAACACCTCCAGAAACACCATTTCTCTAAGAGGAACTCCTCTAAGATACCTACACTTTGAAATGTCAATTACTTCTGAAAATCTACGCCCCGCACTCAGGCCACGCTTAAGCCCTTATTTATTTTGGTATTTACCCAGATTTATGAAGGAACAGAGAGCACCTATCTCGTGTTCTCCCTCTCTCTGAAAGGCTTTATGCGTAGTGTGCCCTTTACAAGTTATTGTACACCACATAATTCAGTTTAATATGCTGGCTTCTAACATTAGTTTCCTTGGATATTACTCTCCTGAAGGCAATATGACCTTGAAGGTGATATTTTAAACTAATAAATGAGGAGGGCAACTGAAAATCAAACTGAATGCTGGAACCAGAAGGATGGATTTTCATCTTCTTTGTTTCCCTACATGAAAAATACAGAAGTCTAACATTTATGTAATTATGTTTTTTCTGAGGGAACAAATTTTATGCAAATTCTTGTCTATTCACTTTTGTCTGTGTGTGAATCCATAAATCCCTTTGTTCATCATCCTGTCATTCTTTTTTTTTTTTTCACTCCCCTATTTGTGAAAATGTTGTGCTGAGTATAAAAAAGATGTCAGAACAAGAGTTTTCACAGAGGAAGAGTCATATGGGGAGTTACCCAAGTTCTTTGGAGGAGGGAAGGAGTGAGTAGTGAGTTAGTACATGTGGTCTTACCATCCAAAAAACCACATCTCTGCTTTTGCACCTTCTCTTGCCAAAAATTTGATAGAGATGAGGGGGAACATTTTGCAGTAAGGCAAGATAAGGACATGGGAGGATGTTGTGGAAATTGTAAAGAGGATTTAATCATAGAGAGTGTAAACGAGGATATTGTAGAGGCACCATAAGAAAACAGAACACAAATCTATAAAAAGGAACAATTTGCACATATTCCTGGTGACACAGTGACTCTGCTGGTGGAAGATCACAGCTTCTATCCTCAGATAAATAAAATGAGGTCCATTTCTTGAATTCAATGAACTTCAACTATGGGGCTGCCTAAAAGCTGTTTTTATCTCCCCACTATCAAACTGTGGAGAAAAGGAAGATAAAGGGCCATAAGCCCTTTCAGCAGAGCTGTTTATCACTGCTCTTCTGCAGGCATGGCTTGCTTTGAGGGTTTTTTTATTATGTTTTTCTCTTGGTGCTTATCCAGAAATTTCAGGCAAGAAGGAGCCCCTCAGCTGCCAGGAATAGCAGGTTAGAGAGAGTGTTTTCCTCCAAGAGGCTTAGTTTGAAACAAAAGATGGGGACAAGGCATGTGTGGACCTCCATGGAGGCAAGATGACTAGAATGCTTTTAGTGCTGGGTATAGTTTTAAAAATGCATCAGAAGGTTCTGCAGTGATAAATAACTGTAGTTTCTTCCTTGTTATGAAATGTGGCCTTTCTCTGAAAGAGCTGCTCTTTTTTCAGTGGCTGCCAGGTGAGATCCATCCTCAGGTATGTGAGGCACCTCGCTCAGCTTCAACAACATTGAATTTAAACTTGCATGTCGTGGCTTTCACATAAAATCCATGTAAAATCTGTGCTATGCATCAGCTGAAATCAGAATGTTCTCTGAAGTAAAAATACAAATTGGATCCAGTCACAGGGATCTCGCAGTCTAAACATTAATTTTATCTCACTTTTACAAGCAGCTTCGGAGGGACATTCAGGGACTGATCCTGTGGCCACTGTGGTTTGTCTGTGGGTTGAACAGCTCAGGAGCTGCAAAGCTGTGCTGGCTCCAGTCACAGCCTGCAGTGACATTCCCAGCCCTCAGCTGGACTCCTCTCAGGATCAGAAGGTGGCTCAGGAAGGCTGTGTAGCCTGGAGGGCACAGCTGGTTCATGTCTGCTCCCAAACATCACATATTCCTGGAGGGAATACAAACTTTACCCCTCTAAAAAGCAGCTGTCCAGACTAAGAGAGTTCTCAGCCTCCTCCTACTGAATGTAGTCAGTGAAGAGATGCAAGTTCACTTTACAGGGTGATTCCCCACCACTGCCACCTTAAAATGGGATTATCCCTGTCTGGAAGGTCTCTCTCCATGGACTGCAGAGGAAACTTTGCTTGGATGAATAGGGCAGAAGGGTAAGGCTTAGCCATCTGAGGTTGAACCAATGCAGACTAATCCTGTAGTTGAATGATCATTTTGTGTTTCCCAAAAGTCAGCAGCAAGGAGTAGGGGCTCCCAAAGGATTATCTATCCATCCATCCATCCATGCACCCAAGAAGAGGTAACTAGACAAATAAGTTGAAGCACTTTGCTGCCCATGCTATGAAGAGAACATAAGTACTTACCCAAGACCACACACCAAGCTTGACACCACTTGTGTTATCCAGGATGAATCCCACAATATTCACCAAACTGGAATTTCAGCCTGCAGGTTGCAGTGCAGACATGAGAAGGGAAGGTAGGATTTGTGTTTTCTGGAAACAGCCTCAAGTTGTGCCAGGGGAGGTTAAGATTGGATATTATGAAAAATTTCTTCACTAGAAGGTGGTCAAATATTGGAACAGGCTGCCCAGGGCAGCAATGGGATCACCATCCCTGGAAGTGTTCAAAAACCATGTAGATGTGGCACTTGGGGACGTGGTTCAGTGTTGGACATGGCACTGCTGGGTTAATGGTTGGGCTTGATGATCTTAGAGGCCTTTTCCAACCTTAATGACTCTGTAATTCTGTTTTGTTTTCAAAACCCTCCATTAGCAAGGCCACTATTTGTAATTATTTTTTTTTCACTCTGGCTGACGTGAAATCTTATTCTTTAAAACTATTTCTTTTTATTACTGATTTCTAACATGATAAAAACTAGGGAAAATTGCACTTTGCTGCTTGCAGTGTGAGAGCTACTCTTTCAAAGCCTTTCAATGCATCCCTGCATCCCATGGCAGTGGAGACACCCTGTCAGTGCCAGAGGGGAGCCCCACTGGGCAGTTTCACACTCCAGTCACATGGATTTCCGTGGGCAGATTTCTCCCAGCAGGAGTTGCTGGCTGTACCAGGGTTTACAAATGTAGGGAGATTGTCCACGCTGGCTTTCATTCCATTTTAACTTTGTCATCCTTTCCTTTGCTCTTCTAAATTGTTTGGTTCAAATATGCTTTTCCAAGCAGGATCAGACAATATTCTTATTGCTGGTGAGTTCTTTACAATCTCCATCACTCACCTGTTTTAGTAACTGAGGTAAATTACTTGTCTTGCTGCTTTTCTCTCCCAGTGTCAGCACATCAGTGTTTTCTAGCACAATGAACTTATAATGACTTTTTAAATGGAGCTATTTTTTATCTCTACATGATATTGCCACAAAAACAGCCACCTGGTGTAACTGAATTTTGTACACATTGCTATGAGATATTTATACACTCTCTGCTCTGCAGTGTGAGGATTTCCTTGCATTTCTGCAAGCTGGTTTGCAGTATCTGTTGCTATTCCAGTGTTTGAAAGACAACTGATGTTGAAGTGATAATTAGAAATAAGAAAGTTTTTCCTATTCCAATTCATCTCAGGTAATTTAAGCAAGGCTAAGAGGTGGTTATCCTAAGATCTCATTAAGCACTTTGATTGTCTCTAGCACCTCTTGTAAGCAAATGTCTCATTAACAATAATATTTTCGTATAATTTATTTTTTTACTGAGTGCCATATGTCAGTAAACCTATTGCTACATCTCCAGATTTACATGGAAATTCCAATTCCTACTGTGGGAACAGACACAAACTGTCAGAGACAATGAAATCTAATAGCACTCAGTGCTGTCTTGATTTCCATTTTAGTACATAAACAGGATCACAAAGTCATAGAATCATAGAAAAGCCTGAACTGGAAGGGACCCATAAGGATCATCAAGAATTCCAGCTCCTGGCCATGCACAGAACAGCCCCAATTACCCCCCCCATGTGCCTGAGAGATTTCAAACTTTTCAAACCCCAGTCTCTGAGACTTTTAGAAATGTTGTAGTGAATCACAGCACTCATATGAAGGGATCTTCTTCTGGCAAAGGAAACAATCTGAGGTAGGGGTGGAAAAAGAAGAGAGGCAAATGTAAAGAATTCCTTTTTTCTTCCAGCTTCTTTGATCATTTAATGAGAATTTTTGCAGCAATCTTTATTTTGGTGGGCCTGCCAAAGCTGAAGGATTTTATGTAACAGGATCAGGATTTTATGTGTTTATTAATTTATATTATATAATCTGATACTCCATCCTTTAGTTTGAAAGAATATTTACCCTGTGCTTGGCAAGTGCCATCACTGCAATGTGTAACATGTTATTATCATGATGTTGCACATCATAACAATGTTGTTTGACACTGACCTTCAAACCCCACATCACTCAGCACTGCTCTATCCACCCCACATGGTGGCATCTGCCTTATATTTTCATGGGAAAACACAGGACTTGATTCCCTGCCGCTGAAGATGATGGAAAAAAAAGACAACAATTCCAGCCCTGTGAACATACATCCTCCACTGATGGAAATCTGCTGAACCCACACTGTTTTTACAAGTTCATCACCCACATCTCATTGTATTGTACTTGTGCCAGCCAGAAAGTAACACTTGGAAGTAGTTTTTACTGACAATCTTGTTTTCCTTGGCACACAGTCAAAGACAGAGCATATTAATGGAAAACCACTTCGAAAATCATGGAGCTGCTCCCTTTTAACAGTTGATAAGATTTTGTGCTTGATCTCAGCATCAAATGCAAATAAACAGTGGGGATATTTAGATCTAGTTTTTCTTTCTTTTCCTTCCTGATGATTCACATTTGAGATTCCTTCACTAAGTCAATTTTTAAACATCAGTAGGAAATTTGAGAGATTACTCTGAGTTTTCTGTACACTGGATAAGTTTCCTAGGTTTGTGAGGTGCTAAGATGCTGGTTTGCAGAATTACAGGAGCATTATCCCTCTGGAAAGCCAGTTGTCGTGTCTGTGGCACAGTGATCAGAAAGAAGCAGGAGCTGGGGTCCTTTATTGTGTTTACAATAGCATGTGAAACCTCAATTTTTCCCCTATGACCTTCACTTTCACAGTTTGTTACCTGAAGACTGATTTTTGCACAGTTACTGAAGGCCTGAATCTGTGTCTAGCTTATGCAAAAAATCATCAGAGGTCAAAATGCTCCTTTGGACATTGTGAGTTCACATTCTCTAGAGCAAAGACTGCAGTAAAGATAGTGAAGGATAGACAGTTCTTTATTTAGGAAGGACATTTCACGATATTTTTTTAGAAAATAAACAGTATGGAAGAGGTGGGTTTCCCTCACATATCCACAGAAATGGCTGCAGGATGAAGCAGAAACTGCTTTTCGGTTTTCAGACAAATTTCAAAATACACCAGTAGCCAACCTTTGACAAGGATCAGAAATTCACAGAATTTAATCAAAGATATGATCCATAAATAATTTCAGAAAATTAACCCAGAATTTCTGAAAGATAGCTAAATGGCAGCAGATTTCATACTCAAGGGAAAATTTATTTCTGGTATGTTGGAGTGATTTAATTGGGACTAAGGAATGTTGTCTTCTGCAAGAGTAGGATCTGGCCATTACTGTGTCATGCTGCTACTTTTTTTATGCTATTCCTACCCATGAAGATTGTTTTATTCCAGGGAATTGATGCTGTTTATAATTCTAAACAAGCACATTTTTATGTATAGAAGGAAGAACCAACTATAAAGTGCAATAACAATGGGAAGAAAGGAAAGGATTTCCACCACTAATGTATTTTATCCTTCCTTCTCTTCTCTAGGTTGCCCAGGAATGTGGGACAATATTACCTGCTGGAAACCTGCAAGTGTGGGAGAAATTGTCTTTGTCAAGTGTCCTGCACTGTTCAGATTTATCATCTCTGAAGATGGTAAAGTATCTTCTCTTTGTTCTTTGTCTGGTAAAGCTTCAAGGGCAGCATGAGGGTAAAACCTCACTTAGATCCTCAGTATAAAGGGAAATCAAAAAACTACAGTTGGGCTTCAGTTTAAAAAAAAAGAAACCCAGGATGTTTGTGTGTAGATATGTTTGTGTGTACACAGGGGTGGGAGGGAATGTGTCAAAAAATCCTTCACAGACTACACAACATGAAAATATCACAAATTTTAACTGCTGAAGGGAATGTTCTGCCCTTGGGTCTCCGGTGAACTCAATGAGACCTGAGTGTTTGGATCTCAGTAAAACAGTTTGAACTTGTTTTAGAAAATAAGTAAAACTCAGAATGGGTTCTGCTCATGCCTAAGGAGAACACAGGCTTGAGATGAGCAGTGTGAGGAACTCCCAGATTGCAGCTCCAGGGAGCAGCCAGTGGGAATTAAAGATTCCTGGAGAGAGGCAGAAGTTCCATCACGCTTTTTTGTCATCTGTGGAAAGGAGACATAAAGATCCTTGTGCCCCTGATAATTAACACCGATTTGTCCCTTTGCTCCCAGCACCCACTTAGGCTACTGCAAATCACTTCATTAACACTGCCCTTTGAGGAATAAGTTTTCATTACTGTCCCCCAGGATCCTTGTTCCCAAATATCATTTTACCAATGAATTATTCATTTACAGCCTTGTTCAAAATCCCCCTTCTCTTCATTGCCACACACAGTGCACAATTTGTGGGAGACAGTGTTCCATACACAGCTCTGGGAATGCTGAAATCCTCACTTTTAAATCCATTTCAGCTCATCCAGGCACAGTGTGCCTTGGTTTTCCACAACCAAGCAGCATCCTTATATTCTTCCCAGGATGCCTGTCCCTGTTTTCACTGCCTGTGCTTTTCACTCTTGCCCTTTAGTTTGACCAGCAAGTCCTGACTCAGCCATGCCCATCTCGTGCCTTCCTTGCCCATTTTCTTACTCTTGTGCTCTGTGGAAAACATCCTTAAACATGTGACAGCTCTGCTCTGCTTCCTTGTCTCTGAGGAGAGTTTCCCAAGAAGTCCTATTGATTAATTCCTTGAACAGCTGCAGTTTTACTTTGCTAAATTTCAGGGATGTGACTTTATTCCTTGTGCCTCAGGGTTGCAAACTCTACCAGTGCACAATCACTGCAGCCCAGGCTGCCTCCAGTCTTGGCATCACCAATGTCATCTAGCTCTGTATGACCCATTCCAGATCTTAAGTAAACTGTTATTTGTAATTTTTTTTTCCTGTAATGGAAAATAATTTTTTTTAAATTAAAAATAATATAGAATGTAGAAAATGAATTAAATATATGTTGTAGCTAGACCTCTGTAAAAAAAAAGGGCTGAAATAATATTTTTAAATTATTTGCTTAGGATTTAGAGACCTCTTCACACACTGCACTTCACATTTGACCTGTAGCAGGGTTATGGTGTGACCTTAAGGGAAAAACAATCCATCCAGTATAAACATATGTCCTGCTTTCTTTATCTCCTCCCAGGATCACTGACAGAAGTGACAGCTGTCACCTCGTGTAGGGCTGGGCTTGAGGGGCTCTTGGACATCTGTTCCATAGGAACAACCCCAAGATTCATAATTCATTAGATAAACACATAAGCATTTAATCTGGAATAGCTGGAAATCTCTACAGGTCGGGCTGGGTTTGCCCCAGTGACCCCGAGGTGCAATTATTGACATCCCTAATGACTCTCCTGGGTGGATCAGCACGAGCTTTCACTCTCACTGCTGCCACTTTTAATTAGCCAAGTCTGTTTGTTTCAATGCTTCTAATGAAAAAAGCCACATTTTGTGGTGGTTCCTTAAATAAAGGGTTATTAGAGAACTCTAATGTTTCTAAGACATGGCTAATCACATCTCAGAGATTGTTATAGTGTCCTCTGGCTGCTCTGTGTTTCTAGAACATGTAACTGGGCTGGACACGAGCACTAATATTTATTAATAGCAAAATCATTCTTAAAACAACGAATTTTTATATGACCATGAATCATTTTTACAAACTGCAGCATAACTTTAAATTATACTTTGGAAAAGCTTGGCCTGTGAAGCACCTTCAGCTACAGTGTAATAACAGGGAAATCATAGGATGTGTTAAACTTGAAGAGTGGGTAGGACAAAGTCCGAAGAGATCACATGGATTTTTGACTCAGTGAATAGAAAGCAATGGGTACTTGTAGAAGATACTTTCTCTGACCTCTCTCAAATGCTTGTCTTGAGATGTATGAAGTCACTGGGGGGGTCTGCTCATTTCATGAATTTCTGAAAGGAATTTGACTGCCTTCACTTAGATGTCTGATTTCCATATGCAGCAAAATGGGGAAAAAGGTAAAGGAGACTACAAAAAAAAATTAACTAACTCAACTGTCGTCTGGAGAGATGCTTTCTCAAAAAATCAGCTATGGATATAGCTAAAAATACCAGCTGTTGCTGGTTTTAATATGCTGTGCTTTAACCTTCACTGCAATTGGGCCAAGGAGTAACATTTGAACTGCTGTCAACATCACACAGAACTACTAATGTTAAATCCCTTTCTGTGAGGTTGGCAGCCCTGCCTTCTAAAATTTCATTTCACCTCTGATCCTCCAAAATCACCAGATTTTTTCTTCTTTTCAAATGCAGACTGTGAACAAAAATACCATTCTCAAACCCCCTCCACAAGGACAAAGCATGTTAGTTCCTGAGTCTTTTCTCCTCCAGTAAATCAGGGATTTACAGTGACTTTCTTTCTAGATGGTTCCTAAATATTAATTTCTTTTCCTCTTCAACATTGATTTCTTTGGTTGATATCCACCAAGTCTTATTTTCACAGGAGCTTTAACTCCCATGACGTTTCTGTTGAGAGTCAAGTGCCAAGTGCCTTCCCAGCAGTTTTTCCAGAGAAACCCCCTCCAAAACAGGGTAGAGTTCAAGCTTTTTAAGGGATCTTTGCAAAGGAAGAAAGAAGAGAAACATGTCAAGCTGTGATGTTACCTTTCAATATGACATAGAAAGACACAGAGATGGCCCTGACAGGGATCTGCACTCCCAGCTGGAGAATTTTATCTGCTTTGTTCTTCTTTCCTGTTTGTTTTTTTTTTTTTTTTCCAAACTGAGGTGATGCTGCCTGGCAATGGAAATCTACAGAGGCAAAGTCTGTGCTTGAAAAGAGAGCTGAGATAATCTGGAATCTATAAAGCCACATTGCTCAAACACACCACTGAATGGAACTCAGTAGCCACATCAGAAATAAGCATATATTTAGTTTTTCACCTGCAGTAAAAGATAACACACATGATAATAGACAGTTTTTGAGCATTGCCATATGCTCTGCATTTGGAAAATACTTCATTCACAAATCCAAATAATAAATATGAATAGCTCTTTCTGAATCTTTCAGCAATTCAGAATATCTAGATCACTATCTGCTACACCCCAAAAGAGCATTAGTAAAAACACATGTAAGACAGAGAAAATGTATATAGATTTTGCAAACAACATAAAATCCATCCCATGTTGATACCAGGATTAAGGGATCTTAGTTAAAATCCACTAGAAAAAAAAGAATTTTTCCTGTTATTAAAGAGTTTAGGAGGGAATTGTATCCTGTACTCACATTTTTGAACCAAAGTGTTTGGCTTGTTACTGCTCTGGAAGTGATAGGACTGCAATGCTCATCAACAGGCTTTATTGTCCCAAGAAATTGAAAATACTTTATTACTGATCCCATTAAAAACACAGGGAAACACTCGAGTACTTTGTTGTACTAATTAATTGATTAATTGATTCTGGAAGAACCCCAAGCCTCATATATTGCTGCACTAGAGGTACCATGGGTGGACAGTGGGATTTATGGATGCAGGGTTAATTGGATTTGGCTTTTTTGGGCTTTTTTTTCTCCTGCCTGGGTTTAGATTTTATCCCTAACCAACCAAAATAAGATGATAAGAGAAGAGTTAATGAGAGGGGAAATGATGCTACATCTTCATATCTGGAAAGCCCTTCTGTGTCATTTCTTGGTAAAAAGTCATAGTAAATTCTTTCAGGGCTGATCACTGTGAAAATGCCACATAACTCCCAAACTGGGTGAAAAAACAATAGAAATTATTGACTTCCGAAGGTAAAAGCTGTTGAAAATATTTGCAAGTTACAGTTTCTGTTAGAGTTATATATTGATATATTTTGATATATGCAGAAAGAAAATGTGACTGTTAAAGATCAGGGGCCTTTTAAACACCAAAATGTCTCTGGAAGATGGTGAACTCATTTTCTACTGAAGTAAAAGATGCAGCTTTTCTTTGCTTCTACTGAAATTAAGGTCAGCATTGCAGCAGGCTGAAATTGGAAATTGCATTTACTTGTCAAAAAGGCAAAAAGTCAATGCAAAGGTCTAGATACTCAAGGATATTTTATCCTGATGTGTATTTCAACATCCTGCATGAAAAGTGAGGGAAGAAAAACAAGTAACCAAGGAGTAATCTCTGAAAAACCTGTATGACCCATCCCATAGCATTTTCAGCATGAGAATAGTAATGAGCCATCAGAAATTATCTAGTCTTTGTAGCAATCAGGACTCTGTGAACACCTTAGTTTCATCCTTGATTTTATGTAAGATCCATTGTAGCATTCAGGAGGAAGTTCAACGCAAAGTTTATATTGTATATAAACCCTAAATATGTATATATTTATATATGTAGTTTCACATTTAAACCATTTGGATATATATACACCAGATAAAGGTTTTGGAAGCTTTCAAAGCTGTCTGCAGATTGCAGATGTGTTGTTGTTGAGAGCTCAGCAAGTCCTAGAAAGAAGTGTGACACAGAGAATTGGTACCAGAGACCCACCAAATGTTGATGTTGAAAACAGTAAGTCCTGCCAACAACCAAAATAATAGCACTAGCTTGATAACAAGTAATTTCCTGCTGGTTTGCACTCCTAGGCTTTGCCCAGGCAGTAAAGCCATGGGATTACTTCAGCTTTTCCAAAGTGAGGAGGACAAGCTGTAATTAAGCCTCCTCGGTCACAGCATCACAAAGTCTGCAATGCAGAGGGAATGGGAGGAAAATGCTGTCACCAAAGAACAGTAACTGTACCTACATTTCTAATCGAGTAGCTAAAGCCTCTTAGATGTTTTTATTCGAGGGGAAAAAAAAAGATGTTGTATGGCCTTTCCCACTGAATTATGGGGACGTAAGACTCTGTGCCTCTGATGTTCAAACATGGAGCTTGACCAGGAGAATTTCAGCCAGAGATCAAGTCCTTGGTCTTCTGCAAGATGCAGTGGTCAGGGGAAAGCTATAATACAGCTCAAGACCTTTGTCAATAATCTTGATTTAATTTGGCCTTGGGAACAAAAAAAAAAAAATCATGTTGCTTTGGGAAGGATTCAAGCGTAGAAGATACTGAGACCTGCTGAGTAGTTTGGAGAACACTTAGGCAGAGAAAGGGAATAGATTGAAGTATCAGTGTAGGTGCAACGTGGGCAGATCCTTCAACCTTTACTTACAGTCTTTGCTCTGTTCTTGTTTCTCCTCTTGACTCAAATAACTGGGAAAGGAGTTCCAGCTGATTGCAAGATTTTAGGTGTGGTGGGCACACACTCGTTCTTATCTTTAATCAAGGGATTTAATTTGCTTTCTTCTCTAGGAGTTATTTCATGACTGATAATCTCCATCGGACAGTGTTCTTTTTTTCTTTTTGGTGTTCCTTGTTTGAAAAACATTTGCTTTCCTGCCCTATGATCCCTGCCCTCTTCGGAGCTTGGAGACCCTTCAATAGTAATTGCATTGATCCTGCTCTCTGATGGATGCTCCTGTGACAGCCAGACTCATAGAAAGGATTCTCATAATGTTTAGATGATGCTTAGTTGCTATGGTGACCTCAGTCCACTTCTAGTTTCACATCCTTTGATAGGAAAGAGAAGAAAAAAAGAAAGCCATAATTTCCCTTAAATGTTATTGATCACATCTGTACATGTCCTGCCTTAGCCACCCCTATGTACTCTGGCCTTAATGTCCTCCATGTGGGACTTCACAGTTATTCTCCCATGTTTTCCAGACATGATTCACTGGGTTTTCTTGTCTCTGTGCCATGAAACCATGTACCCTGAAATTAGCCTGGGATATTGGAAGAAAGGACTTGTGTACCAGTTCTGTCACTGCAATGTTTTGTACAAACCTCTGGGTAGCAAAGAATTTGCAGGAGCCAGTTCATCTCATCCCATGGCAGATGTTTAAAACCAATCACCTTTTGCAAGTTCCGTTTATGAGACGAGACTTAAAAAATAGATGAACTTATCTTCAGGTGGGTAAACAGGATGGAATGAGTTTGCTCCACAGGAGCAGTTACTCACATGTCCTCAGGCACCAATTCTTATTCAAGCACAAAAATATGAACAAGGCTTCCTAATCTTATCCTTAATTATCCTCTGCCTCAGTTTTCCTGCTTTCTAAATAGAATGAACAGCAAAACTTAATTTTGTACTGTCTCTGTGTGAGCACTTTGTTCACAAATCCCTTTTTCAAGGTCGATGGTTATATGCAGTAAATCGTAGAATAATAGAATGCCAGAATGGTTTGGGTTGAAGGAACCTTCAAGATCATCCAGTTCCACTCCCTGCCATGGGCAGGGACACCTTCCACTATCCCAGGTTGCTCCAAATGCCATCCAACCTGGCCTTGAACACTTCCAGAGATGGGGCAGCCACGATTTCTCTGTGCAGCCTGTGCCAGGACCCCACCACTCTCACAGCCAAGAATTTCTTTCAAATATCTAATCTAAAGCTGCACTTTATCAGTTTAAAGCCATTACCCCTTGTCCTGTCACCACATGCCCTTACATAAATGACTTTTAGTCTGTACCTTAAATTACTGTCTATGGGCCACGAGGCTGGAGAGACCCAAATCCCTGGAAAGAGTGCAGGGAAGCATTTAGCACAGGGAAAGGTGAGAACTTGTGGGAACCTGTAAGGCTGTGTACTCTGGAACCTTGCCTGTCTGCTACTTTCTACAGAACCTGTTAATGAGATTATAAAGATTTAACAGCTCATCCTGGATCAATTACAGAATCATGGGATGGTTTGGGTTGGAAGAGACCTTAAAGACCATCTCATTCCAACCCTCCTGGCCATGGGCAGGGACACATTCCACTGGAGCAGGTTGCTCCAAGCCCTGTCCAGCCTGGCTTTAAACACTTCCAGGGCATCCACAACTTCTCTGATCAACCTGGGAGACTTCACCCCTCCGGCAAAGAGCCATAACAAGGAACTGGGATGTCTGGATAGCGTGTGTGTGTGGGATCGTGTGCTTCCAGCTACAGGACTGGGCAGAGGATTAATGTCCCCTTCTAATGAGGCAGAATATGCAAGTAGTGTCCGTGTGGGGAGCTCAGAGAGCCACAGAAAAGCTGCTAAGTATCCTGCTGTTCCCGACTGTGGCTTTGCCAGCCGGTGGAACAGATTGCTGGTCCATGAGAACAGCAGGCAGCAAGAGGGGAGGGAGGGAGGGAGGGAGGGAGAAGGCCCAGTGTGGTGGATGCTGCGGAGTCGGGCGTGAGAGCTCCCAGATTTATTTCATATTTAGAAGTTAAATGTTGAGCTTCTAATCGGTGCTACATAAAACAGGAAAAAAAAATTCAATTCCTGCCTAACCAGCTCGTTATCCACATAGCTGGACAGCATGAGAACCAGGGATTGTAGGAAGTGTTTTCCACAGCCTTTCCTTGCCCCATCTCTGCACTTTCTGAAGGGACACAATTAATGTGCAGTAAAAACAGGGCAGGCTTTGCACATTGATCTTAATGCTGTCAAAATCCAACCTTTTGGAGGATTATCTATGTGGAGCAGTCCTCCAACCTGTAATACTGAGATGGGAACAACGGGAATAAGGGAAAAACATGTGTGACAAATTTCAGGATAGAAGAGCTTTGGAATCCTTTCACCCCACCCCCTACTCTGCCACTAATAAGGGACAAATGCTGGAACAAAAGGGTTAAATGAGAGTGGTGTTCAGATAAACAAACCTGTAGGGGATAAAGCAGGTGCCCTGCCAGCTGACACAGCAGCCAGCACAAATTTGGCACCAAGGGGAAGATCTAAAAGGCTGCTCTGAGTTCCGAGGCTCATCGTGCACAGGCTGTTTCTTGGCTTCAGCTTTGCCACTCCTGTCCACTTTAAATCACAAGCAACAAGTTGCTTGCGTCGAGTTTCTCCTCGGTTGGAGCATAGCAAGGAGTGAGTTATGTTTTCTGGGTCTCAGTAAATTAAAATCAAGGAAGAAAGTCTGATAAATGTGCAAGAAAAGGGTAGGAAAGGTCTGGGTCTTTGCCACTAACTCTGTGGGGAGCCGCTGGCAAGTCCTTTGAATATTTTTTTCCTCTTCTCACCTCTTCATGTAGGAAACAGAAATAGGCAGTGGTTTCTGTACTTGGTCTCTGGAACTGGCAGTTCAGCATTCCAATGGATCTTCTCTAGGATCTCTAAGCAGTACTGTAAATAACATCTAATTAATAATGTCAATTAAAGCACTAATGAAAGTTTTGCTTTGCTTCCCAAAGAGTGACACTTCCCTGCCCAGTCTGGTCAAAGAGTGATTAGCACAGTCTGTCCATACACTGGAAAAACCATCCCGTGTCAAGGGTAACAGGGGCTTCCTCAGGACTTTATTGACTAATGTGAGCAATTCTAGATTTAATAAATGATGTTTTAAGACACTGTTTAATAGCTGCTGTTGTGGCAATATTTCCATATTTCGGGTTTAGCTGTGTGTGAGAAGCACAGGTGTCATTCATGATATTTAAGGTGTTATTAAGGTGTTATTATCACAAAAATAATAGAATCAGAGAATGGCTTGGGTTGGAAGGAACTTTAAAGATGATGTTGTTCTTCCCCACTGCCGTGGGCAGGGACACCTTCCATCAGACCATGTTACTTCAAGTCCCATCCAACCTGGCCTTGGACACTTCCAGGGATCCAGGGGCAGCCACAGCTTCCGTGGACAACCTGTGCCAGGGCCTCCCCACCCTCACAGGGAAGAATTTCTTCCTTACATCCCACCTAAACTTGTCTTCTTTCAGTTTGAAGCCATTCCTCCTTATCTTATCACTACATGTCCTTGTCAAAAGTCCCTCATAAATTAAACCCCTGAAAAATGGGTTTTCAGTCAAAATGCAGATGAAAATCATATTTTATTTATTCTTAATTTCTGAGAGAGCAACATATTTCATCATACCATTGTTTAATCATAACAATGGGCTTCCTTTCCTTCATGAGTGAAGTCTAATACAGCAGTTTCTTATTGTTTATGTCCTAAGAGTGAGATAAGAGGACTTGTGAAAGGCCATGAAGTGAGGGGCCCTGCAGTCTTGCCCACTCCATCACTGACTGCAGGGTAAATTCGCTGTGGTCTCTCTAGAGTCAGAAAGGCACTCAAGTGGAAAAATAACCCACAAAATTACTATTTCAGGGTCATAGTGTGAAAAATGACAGGGACTGCCTTATGTCTGGGCTTCCTCACAACCCCAGCTGAAATGCAAGCTCAGGTCTTGTCCCATTATATATGAACATGTTAAATATCATGCACAGAAATAATCCATATGAGCTCCATTGCATTCTCCTACATGTGAGCAAACATAGCCACTGGCATGGTTTTCTGTCGAGTAAATATCCATATTTTGGTGCAGGATACATAAATATACATTTTCTGAGAGAAAGGCAGCAGCAGCACACAGGAATTTAAAGGCAGATGGAGGCTGCGTGTTCCCTCATTATATCCTTGTGTGTGTACATATGTATATAAATATATATATATATATATATATACACACACACATAAGTATGTGTTATTAAGTAAGTTAATAGATGAACTTTGACTTTTAGTCGTAATTCAGGGCATGATGTTCAATGTAAATCTAATTGACTTTCTAGTAGCTTAACTTATTAGGGGAAATTAGGTTGATGGATCAAGCCTAAAAGCCTGTATAGTCAAAGGTTGTGCTGGAACTGTCTTCAGTACATTAGCAAGGACTCAGATATAGAAAAATATGTTAATAAAAGGAAAGTTTGCTCTTGCAGCAATCAGGAAAGTAACACTGTTGAAAATGTGAATCCCTTCATAGCATCTAAACACAGTGAAATGCAATAGTAATTTGGGTATATATATATAAAAATACTACTATTCATGTCAGAAAAACTACATTAATATGATGTTTTAACACTTACTGCAGATGTCATGAAATTCAGAATTAACTCTAATCTTTTAACATCAATCTAACTGCTACCTATATTTAGAGTGAAATAATGATAACTTTTATTTCATCCTTTTTGGATTATAGGAAAAAAATAGTGACATTTAAAACATTTCAATTTAAGAAAAATATCTTTTTCTGAGCCATCAGTGCAATATGCAAGATGGAGATCTACTTAATAGGCTACTGGTCCATCTCCAGAAAGAATTCTGTCAATTTGTCGTGTCAAATTACTGTACAAATGATAAACTAAAGCTGGATTTTTAGGAGTCAAAGAGGGTTTTTTGAGTTTTTCTTGCAGCTTCTTCTTATCCAGCTTCTGTGGGGCATTGTAAGGCACAGGCTGCTGAGTGAGGTGATCTCATGAAGAGAACCAGTTCATTAGAGCTGCTGATCTGAGGGGCAGATGCTTTGGAAGGCACCATGAAAGACTGAGAAAGGAACAGAGGTTTGCTCATTGAGCCTCTAATTGCCAACTAAACCCAAAGATAAAAGTTCCCACATGATAACTTAGTGCTGGCATTCTGAGTTCATGTTTTAGCAGCAAAGGTGCCTATATCTGAGCTACATCAGTGTTAACAAACCTGGCTCTGGTGCATTTAGGGGGAAAATTGGTATGTCCAAAATATTCTGCAGAGCCATCTCTGTTATTCTGCCAAGAATCTGAAGAATTTTGCCAAGAATCTGAAGAATTTTGCCAAGAATCTGTGCAGGAGCAGAGCCACAGCTCTTCTGCAACATCTGCCACTTCAGTCTGATGCAGCAGCAGAACAATCTTTGCTCAAAAAGGTTTGCTCAGAGAATTGGTGACTTCTCAACAGAGTTTCTAGATTTACCCAAGAATTAGAATCATGGAATTATAGAACATCCTGAGTTGGAAGGGACCCACAAGGGTCAGCAAGTCCAACCCTGAGCCCTGCACAGGACCATCCCCAAGAGTCACATCCTGTCCCTGAGAGGATCATCCCAACCCTCCTGGAGCTCTGGCGGCCTTGGGGCAGTGCCCACTGTCCTGGGGAGTCTGTTCAGTGCCCAACCACCCCCTGGGGAAAGAAGAACCTTGTCCTGAGATCCAACCTAAATTCTCATATGTAAAATCCTCAAAGAAGGTGATGTTGGGCAGAGAAGGCAGGAGACCATGGATGTCCTCATCGTGGCTTTCAGTATTTACCCTCCAGAGTCACTGGTGGGTTGGATGTGTAGGTTGGGTGTTGAATCCATCCATCCAAAGTCACACTGCAGCCTCCCTGATGCCTCTGATGGGTTTTCTAGACTCCCACCATCATCTTCACATGAAACCCTCTGTTTTCTATCTTCGAAGATCAAAAAGCACATCTGATTTATTACAGTGGAAAGAGAGAAATCAATTCATTTTAAGTTGTTGCATGATAAGGAATTTGAAAAAGTATAAAATAGAAAATTCATTTTATGCTATGCTGAATTACTTTATCCTTCAATGCTTTCTCTTTTCCCATAGGATCAAAATCAGACTTCGTTTGGATTTCAGTTTTAATAAAAACCTTCTCACACAATTTGGTGAAGGTTTTCCTAATCCCTAATTAAGACTTGACCATCAGGGTTAAAAGGGAAGCAATCTGAAGCCCTGTGTCACTCCAGAGGATGCAGAACTGAGCTGATCTGAACATTTAACCTGCTGCAATGGTCACCAAAATCCTGGAAATGTTTTTTCACTGCTCTGTAGGTCCCTGGCAGAGCTTTCTGCAGCAGCTTTGTCAGGCTCCTCAGTGTCTGTGCACGATGCAGCAGCACCACTCCATGGCTCAAGGCAGCTCCTCCTGCACCTCCCAACACCAGAATCCACTGAGGATTCAGCAAAGTCTGACTTCAGCCCAATTTAGATTAAGTATTTAGGTTGGGTGGGAATTTGGTGGGAAGTAATACCAGCAATTTTTTTTTTTTAAGGATAAAAGAAAAGGAAATTTTTTAATGCAGCGCCAAATTTTTATTATTTCTCATTGTAACATTTGTATTTTTAGTATAAAAATCAGCATGGATTTTGGCACAATATTTTGGAAATGTGTGGGTCTCTCTTATTCCAGAACCTTCCCCCTCCCCTAAAAAACAAAAAATCCACAGAATGCTCCCTCAGCTGTTTTTCATATTCTTCCTAGAGTTTGATTATACTTCATGATATTTAACAATACAATGCAATCAAATCTTCTGAAAACCACTTTCCATTCCTAAATACAAAGGACCGATGCTGAAACAAGAGATTAAACTAAATTTTCTTGCAGTTCTTCTCTGGGCTCTGCTACCTCCATCCCTCTTATGAGAAGCAAATTATTATCGAAATTAAATTGCAAAGTATTAGCAAGACCAAATTAATTATTTTTATTTTCTGCTTTCAGGTTGGGAAGTAGATAACCTGGGGCAAACTCATGCAGGTAAGAACTACTTGTGCTGCCTACATTTTAGGGACCTCTGCTCTCAAAAACTGTGTGCAGAGCACATGATAATATCAGATTATTGAAAAGTGTTTGTATCAATCATTATGATGACACATTTAGTTAATTGTAACAGATAAAAAGTGAAGTTAAAAAGTCTCTATAAATCTATGTAATTTAACCTAAACCCACAAAATTAAACTGTCTTACTTAAACCAGTTAGTTATTGCTTTTTTGTCATTGATGGATGGGAATAATTTTTAATTAAGCCTCTGAAAACTGGCCATATTTAAATACCTATGGATTATAAATGTAGATTCCTGAAGGTACAATATTTTTCTTCTATAATTTTACAGTAAAATTGGTCCTAGTTTGACTGCATGTGTTTTTAGCTGTGTACTTGCTGCTTGCAGTAGCAATCTTCTAATTTGAGAGGTTTGGCTTTGATTTAAACTCACAAGTAAATCTGTGTTTACTTCCTGAGAAGACAAAATCAAGTATTTATTGCCTTTGGGCCTGATCTAAACAAATAAAAATCAATTGCATTCTATTCACTGATTTCCACAGAGACCAGTTTGGGTCCTAATAGAAAACACAATCAAAACAATTTCATACTAAATTTCCACTTTTCTAGGTGATTATGACCTGCTGGAAAGCACAGCCCAATCTCCCCTAGGTAAGAAACAGATAAATGGATTTTTTTTTTTCTCTTTTTATTTATCTCTGTTAAAAAGGAAGCTCTGAGCATTTTGTCCTGCTGTTTTGGTGTTATTTTTCTAATCAGTGCTAATTATCATGACATATTTTCTGCTATGTTACTTTTAGCACTATTATGAAAATTTATTCCTCCTCTATTAAGCCTTGCAATCTAGCAAGGGTGTTGCTATAAATGATATCTACCTGCTTAACAGCAATTACTAAATGGTGTTAAAGGAAGTCAACACCATGATCCAGTGGTTATTTTCCATAGAAAACTAAGGATGAATGTGCAAGAGTAATTTACCAAAATTTGCCAAGTAATGCAGTGTTCTTAAATGAATGCTGTGATTAAAGAGATATATTCTGCTGCATGGATGGCAAACAGAGCCTCTAAAAATAAGGCCATGAGTTACTTGACTAAACTGCTCTGAGAATGCAAAGCAGCCCAACCTTAATAACAAAACCCAACCCCAAACCTTGGAAATTTCCATTAGTTTTAGTCAAGGTACAGCTCAAACTCCAGAAACTGTAATAAATGGAAGCTGTTCCAAGTGCTGGAGAGGAAGAAGAGCAGCCAGAGGCTCAGCCCTAATTTTTCAACCAGGACACTCATCTCTGTGAGGAATAATGGTGCTTAAAAAGAGCATCACAAGGGCTTTCCCACCTCAAGGAGCCTGGTAGCAAAGTGAGTGCCAAGATACTGCTCTTCTACCCCCAACTCTTGCTTCCTAGTACAGTTTTAAGCCTAAGTGTGTCAGTAAAAGCCATTTAGGAGCCAGTCCTTCTATGAGATTAGCCAAAAAATTAGGCCCCATGGAGTGTAGATGTTTACATCATTCCCCAAATGCCCTTCAGAGGCACTGGAGAGAAATGGACATTTAGCTGCCCTCTGGTTTAGGTACCCATTTGGGAACGAGATTTTTGGTGGCCTGGAGACACTGAATATACTGATGAAATATTTTTGCTCTCTGGTGACCAGCTGTAGTAGCAGATCTCAAATTTCAAGATTAAAATCTTCTATGGATACCCAGATAAACGGTGCTTCCAGTAGGACTGTGGGTTTTTTCTGCACCAAGGGGAGGGAGGGCATGTCCTGGGGCTTGCTTCCACAATGTCACATTCCCTTGATGTCACTTGGCACAGGGGACATCAGCAGAAATTGCACTGAAGATGGCTGGTCTGAACCTTTTCCTCATTACTATGATGCCTGCGGCTTTGATGAAAATGAAACAGAGTCTGATAATCAGGTGGGAATTCAGCTTATAATTAAAAACAAATGAAGGGGGGGAGCAGCTTGTTGTCCACCCTCTGGTCATGTTCTGATTCTGATAATCAGAACAATCTGATTAAACAATCACATATTTATGGGTAAAAAAATGTGAGATTTAAATACTTCCTAGGCCAGTACTGAATATTTACAAAAGATAAGTTTTTATTGTTGACGCAGCTTGGAACTTCTAGGACAATGAGTTAACCTCCAATTCTTCCCCTATTAACTAAAGGATCCCTTAGCCAGCTATATTTTTCCTATAGATACATGCACAATGGTCAAAAAAATACAGATAGCTTTTGCTAGGTCTTTGAAAAATAACTTCATGGTTATGGCAGGTGCCCAAGGGCACACCTGACATAGAGCAGAACTCTGATATACATATTTATATCTGATATACATATATATACGAAATCCCAGAGGAAACAAGAGGAGAAACCAGGGTGTTAAGGAAACAAATCCTCTGGTCCCCCCTGCACACTGGCAGGGTAAGGAAGGTGTGACCAGAGGTGACCCCTTTAACCATGTGTTGTTTGCCTCCCAAGGATTACTACTATCTCTCTGTGAAGGCTCTGTACACGGTGGGATACAGCACTTCCCTGGTGTCCCTCACCACTGCCATGGTCATCCTGTGCCGGTTCAGGTGAGCTGGGACATGGGCAATGAGCTGCTCAGTCACTGCACGATACAATTAACAGTCACATTACTGGGGGGAGGAAAGTGGAGCTCATCTATCCGAGCTTTTTTCTCACCAGATGTAGAATATAAGGGAGAAAACCCATTGGTTGAGTTGCTCCCCCAGCTTGGACACACTCCAGTCACATTTCAGTAAACTGTAAATACAGTGGGAAAAACTTTGGGTGTGTTTTATGAAACTTCAGAAGCTGCATTGGACTGGGCTTATTTTATGCTGTCCTGTATCCTTTTACAAGGAAATCCCCAAATCCTCCTCCTGCTCAGGTTTAGGGTCAGTATTAACCACAGTCCTGGCTTATACATAATTGCTATTCTTATCACCAAGGTGCTTTGGCCATGCATGCAGATAGACCCAAGTATGATATTCCCATAAAATAAAACTATTTTCTTCTTTATTTCTCTTCTTGTCCCCTCTCTCCTCTCTAGGAAGCTTCACTGCACTCGAAATTTCATCCACATGAACCTCTTTGTTTCATTCATCCTCCGTGCAATATCTGTCTTCATTAAGGATGGGGTTCTTTATGCTGAACAGGATGGCAACCACTGTTTTATCTCAACAGTAAGTCAAACTGAAACCTTTATTCTGAGATAACAGAAAATAGTGAGGCATCTCATGATGTCACCAGAGCCAAGTGATCAGTCCTTCAGCACAAACCTACAGCTCTTGGTTTCTGACTCTGCTCAGGTTGTTTCTGCTTTTCCCAGATCTGCACAGTGGTAGGTGGGATGAGAGCAGACACAAGCAATTTCCTTTATTGGGAGGTCTGGTTTTAATCCAGAGCCTCATTTATTCTGATGTCAGGCAGAGTCGTGTGTAAACAGGGTGACCATTCAGACACAGAAAATACAATTAACAGTCACACTCTCAGAAAATCATTAGTATTATCCACGTTTGTCTCTGAAGTGTGTAGTTTCATGAAAAGCACTCCCTTTCACAGGTGCATTTATCTATATATTATGTGTAAATCCCAGTTCCTTTCACATTTAAGGCTAGTATTTGATATGATAAACCAGCTCACTGGGTGTAATTATGATGGAATTACAAACTGAGTTCTCCATTATCCATCCAGTTATGAGATAAATTCCCTATGAGTCACTTCCACAAGGAAGATGCAGCTGTGTAGTTTCTTAGTCAGCCTTTTCTTTGTCATTGAAACTAGTTTTTGCTCCTGATTCTTCCCTGTGGTAAAGCTGAAGCCATGTTAGATCTGCAGTTTGTTCATACCACTCTTCCAATGGTGCCCTCTGCCTCTCTGTTTTGAAACACTTTAAGCATAAAACACATGAAAATCAGTCATTCCATGACCAAATCTTCAGCCCTGGTAGAGCTTCCATTAACAAGTTCAAGATCTGATGGTTTAAACACATTCATTCTGGATTTGGCCCAGAGAATGAAGGGCAAGTGGGAACCAGTCGAAATTGTCAGTCTCCCACTGCCCCAGGCAGGAGCTTCCAGTTTATAAGGTAATTCTGCTTTGATTTGTTGAAAATTCCTACTTTTGTAGGACTGATAACCTCTCACTGGGGTACAACACTGCAAAGAGCAGTGTGTCCTGCTCTCACACAGTCAGGGTAGAGCTCAGTTTCCACCTTAGGCTTTTGTCACAGAATCATTAAATCAGGTTGGAAAAGGCCTCTAAGATCATCGAGTCCAACCATTATCCCAGCACTGACAAATCCACCACTAAATCATGTCCTCAAGTGCCACATTTACATGTCTTTTAAATCTCTCCAGGGATGGTGGTTCTACCACTGCCCTGCCCAGCCTGTTCCAGGCTTGACAACCCTTTCAGTGGTGAAATTTTCCCTAATATCCAATCTAAACCTCCCTTGGTAGACCATTTCCTATTATCCTGTCACTTAACTGTGAGAAGAGACCAACCTTCCTACAACCTCCTTTCAGGTAGTTGTAGTTGTGATAAGTTCTCTCTGAACTCCATATTCTCTGGGCTGAACAAACCCAGTTCCTTTTTTTAAAAAAAAAAAAAAAAATTATTTTTCTGTAGTTTGCTGCATTCCCCCTCAGTCAATGAATGAAACCTTCCATCATTTTTTACAGTTAATCACTTGGCCTTTACTCTCACCTTACTTTCATTTTCTGTCCCTGGGTGACAACAGCAATGATGGGAAGGAAGTTCCCACTGCACTCAGGAGGGTGCATCCTTTCTGATCCCACTCAGGGTTTTCCACAATCATCCTGTCATTTCACATCCTTCCTTAGGTTTTTCAAGGCAGAACTGGATTCTTTTCTTCTCTGCATTTAATGCTTGAAAGGGGGCTTAAATCCAGCACTTAGTGTTCCCTAGGAATGTGAGCTCTTCCCATCTGCAGACACTTGTTGACCAACTCCCACTGGTAAAATTGGCTTCCTCCTCCTTCAGGCTTTGCTCTCTAAGTGGTACCTCACATTCCTCTCATCCTGTAAAAACTTCACTGTTAAAAGTATATAATACAAGTCCCAGCTCTTTCCACTAAAAGATCTGGAGAGGTTAAAAGCATTTTTTCTTTTTGTTAGATGGAAACACCATGGAAATAACTTTGTTTCTCTTGATTCTCTGCAGGTGGAATGCAAAGCAGTGATGGTGTTTTTTCACTACTGTGTCATGTCCAACTACTTCTGGCTTTTCATTGAGGGCTTGTACCTTTTCACTTTACTGGTAGAAACCTTTTTCCCAGAGAGGAGATATTTCTACTGGTACACAATTATTGGCTGGGGTATGTGTCATGTCTTGTCTAAGTGTGTCTCATCTTATATTTCCATGAACAGCTTCAAAGTATGATTTTAGTCTTTGTGTGGAAGTACCACTGCAGTCCAAACTGTGTTGTGCTGAATTGAATTAAACTGAAATTTGGAGGACACCACATCTCTTACAGAGATGAAGTCCACACCATAAAATTGCCTTTTACAAGGTATGATCTTAATATAAAGTTCTTCAGCTTAATCAAATCTGCAATCCTAGATCCATTTTCTAAGACTTGATTTGTGCCTTTCTTCCAGGTAAAAGCTAAATTGAAAATATATCCAAAGGGTATTCACATGTGCTCATCCTACCTGAATGGGAAATAAAAACTGGCAATGGGAAGAAACAAGATTTCTTTCAGAAAGGCCAATTACATGATGATAACCAGTGTAATTATTTTTCATTCTGGCCTTCTGGAGATAAATTGATTCCTGTGACGTGTTAATTCAAGCAGATCTTTGCTGATGTTTTTGTGCAGAAGTCAGATGGTGAATGCAGAAGAATAAATTCATTTAAAATGTACCCTCAGAAGGTTAAACTCGATTTTTATGCTTTAACATACTTCTGAAGTAATTGGAAATAGTCTTGTATATTAATGTGTAAAGGCCTTAAACTATTCTCCTTTGAAAAAAACATCCCTGAAAAAAACCCAAACCTTCAAATAATCCACAGCTAGTTCTGTTTTTTTCCCTCCTGGGGCAGCTCTGCATACACAAAAATTCTCATCTCCTGGCAAAGACTCCCTACAATAGGGAGAAAAATGTATAGAGGTAGAGAAAGTAAAGAGAAGGTAGAGAGAAGAAGGAAGAAAACAAATAATCCTAAATAATCTATGGCCTAAAAAGGCTATTGGAAAAATATAGGTACTGGAAAAGGCTTTTTGAAAAGAAAATACTGGAAAAGCTGTTCAAAGTTACCTTTGTACTATCCAGAGATTGTAGATGTGTATTTTCGAAGAGAAATGTACATGAAAATGTGACATTTATAAAAAAAAAAAGCAATGTGTAAATCATTGCAATCTGAACATAAATCAGAGGTTGGGTTCCTTCAAATAACTTGGCAACATTTTCGTATCTGTAGATTTGTCACTGCAACACAGCACATATAAACTGATTTTTAGTTTTAAATCAGTCTTTGTAATAACTGAACTACCCACGTGGATTCCTTCTCTAATGCAGCCTCAAAATACTTAGTTTTGAGCTGAATACCATAAATGATACCCATCATTTATGCTCAATTTATAGATACCATAGAAACAAGGAATCATTTGGGTTGGAAGGGAACTTATAGATCATGTTGTTCCAACCATGGGCAGGGACACCTTCCACTGTCCCAGGTTGCTCCAAGGCCCATCCAACCTGGCTTTGGACACTTCCAGGGATGGGGCAGCCACAGCTTCTCTGGGCAACCTGTGCCAGGGCCTCCCCACCCTCACAGGGAAGAATTCCTTCCTAATATCCCATCTCTCCCTGCTTGACTCGCAGCTCCCCTGCCTTGGTAGAAGCACTTGGCAAGAACCAAAGCACTTGCAGACTCTAGATGCAATTTGTGTAGGGCCAAAGCAGCCCCTGAGCTTGGAGCTGATGGGGAGGGAGCTGCACTGAAGCAGCAAAAAGCAGGAGCTCAGCATTTTGCAGCATCTGGATGTTTATCTGTGTCTTGAAATGTGCTGAGCTCATCAGTGTCCTCATTTGATTAATGAGCCCCACAGATGGCCGGGTTGAGCCAGGCAATTTTTTTTTCCTCCTTAAACCTGCAATGTGCTGGTAAATTCTCTGGATAGACTGGTGTCTTCCTGAGATCTTTCCCAATCTCCGTGCTCAGGGCAGAGGCACAACAAGAATAACTCTCTCCTCAGCCTTTGGGACTTCCCTGTTTTCTAACATTGCTCAGAAGCTGCAAAGAAGGTGATGATGAGATATAAATCTTTGGATGTAAGGAAAAGTAATGTGAGTAGCTGTATATTCATACAGCAGATGGTTCAAAACTCCAGGCTGATTTGAAATGTGTTTTTTGAACTATATTTTTAGGACACATTCAGTTTAATTTTGCCTCCTTGCACAATTTTCAGATTGGGAACTCTATTGATAGCATTGAAATTTATATAGTGCAAATCAGTGCAAGCCAGATAAAATGGGAAACCAGTGTTTCATAGAGTTGTAGTATGGATTGGATTGGAAGGAATCTTAAAGCTCATCTCATGCCAACCCCCTGTCGTGGGCAGGGACATCTTCCACTATCCCAGGTTGCTCCAAGCCCCATCCAGCCTTGCCTTGGACACTGCCAGGGATGGAGCAGCCACAAGTTCTTTAGGCAGATATTTGATATTTCAAGATTCATTTGATAAAACTGAAATTAAAATTTTATATTTAAAAATTAATTTTACTACTATGCACTCGTTAAGTCCACAAAGATCTCAATGTTTTCTAAGTATTCACTTGTGAGAAAAGCAGACTTCAATTGAAATTAAATATGCATGATTTCTTCTCCCTGAAGTCTGTCATTTTATTTCTTTATATCATCTTCCTTTCAAACATTTCTCTGTGTTATTTAAAGGAGGAGAGCTCCATCAGTCACGCAGGTCTAACAGGAATATTTTTATTTCTGATAGTAGGAATACGAGATTTGGCAGAGACTCATTTAAGTGGGTTCATTTGAATGATTAATTAACGTGACATCAACACAGCCTTGCAAAATGTATGAAACATAATTGTTCCTGTCAACTTATCACAGTTTCATTCACTGCTGGGAGCTGGGGTTATCAAGGTCCTTTTTGTTTGCTTTTTAGCACTTTAGTTTTCCAGTGATGACTGAATAGATGTCAGCAGTGTCTTAGTCAAAGATTTTATTTGCCATAAAATGTTGTTCCAACTTACCCAGTGTTGTCTTGCAAGACTGCATTATTTTATAAAAATATTTCCACTGAAAAATTCACACTTTTAGGGTTGTCAGAAAGAAAAATAAATCCAGGTTTCTCTGTGGATTCTTACTGGTTTTATGAAATTTGCACTTTACATGCATTTTCTGAAAGAGTGAAGTAGTGTTTGGAACAGAAATTAAATCCTTGTTGCAGTATTCACTTTTGGGAATCTGTTGTTTTGTTGTTTTGGCGTTTTGGTTTTTTTTAAAGAAAAAAAGTATTCCTGTAACTAAAGGAAACTTCTCTATTGATTTGTTTTGGTTGAATAAGTAAAGCAAAATCAGTTATTTACACAATAACAGAGAAAATGCAATATATGTAAATCATTTACAACAAAACCACATAAGAATTCAAGGAATACAATAATGCCATTACAGCTGCACATCTGGCACTGTGCAATTACTGCATAATTACAGTAGCTCCAGACAGGATGCCACTGCTTTAATTCTGTACAGACTTTGTTCTACTCTTCATGCAACAAGATGTAATACAACAACTATGAGCAACAATGGGCTGAAACAGCATCATTCTTTCCTCTCTCTTCTCAGTTTTTTTCTGCAATTCGAAACTAACCCCCCCTTCTGTTGAGGTGGATGTTTCTAAAGCTTTGAATTAATGCAATAAACTGCAGTATTTCATGCACAAGTGCTATTAGGAAATAAAACCTCAGTGGAGAGGCTGGAAAAAGTTGTGTTTTTTTTTTTTCCTTATTTAATACTAATTTCTGAGTATTAAATATGTCTAGAACTTCTAATGGTGTCACCCTCTTGTCCTCTGCAGGTACCCCAACAATTTGTGTCACTGTCTGGGCCGTGCTGAGGCTTCACTTTGATGACACTGGGTAGGTATTGCTGTGTGGGAAATCACTCCTCGTGCTTTCAGCACCATGGCAGGGATGAAACAGAAATGTAGAGATCAGAGGACCCAGAACCATAGAACCATAAGGTTGGAAAAGACCTCCAAGATCATGGAGTCCAAGCTGTGACTTTCCCCATCTTGTCCCCCAGCCCAGAGCACTGAGTGCCACGTCCTGTCATTCCTTGGATACCTTCAGGAATGGGGACTCCACCACCTCCCTGAACAGCCCATTCCAACACTTGACAACCCTTTCAGTGAAAAAATCCTTCCTGGTGTCCAACCTGAACCTCCTGTGGTGCAGCTTGAGGCTGTTTCCTTCTATCCAGTTTTCTCCTTCCATTTCTGACGTTGATTTGAACACAAGCAATTCGGGTCCAGTATTCCAGTCCTTTCCTGTTCATGTGCACACAGAGCCACAGTTGGATGTCTGTGCCCCTCTTGCACTGGTGAATTCCTAAAAGATGTGGCCCAGTGACCCTCCATTCCCTGCTCCATTCAGTTAGGGGAGTCCAGGATATGGTTTATCTCAGGAGAGCTGTGAGGTGAATCACACATGTAATTGTGTGCTCCTTTTCCAGCTGATTATGGAGGAAGATGGAGGTGATGAGCTCAGCCATAGAAATTATTGGAGATATCTGTGCTGGAATGAGTGAAACCTGCACAAGGCTCTGATTTACCAAGGCAATTAGGGGTTTAGCTTCCCACTGAGGAGTGCTTCCACAAATCTAGTAGGGGAGATGAATAGAGGTGAAGCAGAAATCCACATCCTGTCTTCTGTGTGATTTAAAAAAAAAAAAATCATAATTTCAGAAAGAATTTAAGAGGGTAGATTTGCCTCTTTTGGTAGAGGAAAAAAAGCTGCACCTACCCATTTCTAAGGGACCAGAAGGAAAAGCTGGTCCCAGAAATGGACCTGCCTATCTTGGTGGTCCGTAGATTGAGTGGTCTGATAGAGCAGCAGCCGTGGCAGGTGGGGATGGATGAGAATGTACACCCTGAAAACACAAACTTAGCCATGGTTTTTTCATGACATCCATGTTTGAACTTGGTAGAATGTTAGAAAAAATGAGGGAGACTGAGTAAAATTTAAAAAATCCATCACTGGTTCTTTGAAAACATAGAACTGAGTGAAAGATGTTATGTACTCAAATCTCATTTCCAAGAAATTTAGGCTTATTATTTAATTTCACATTACTGTAGATACCTGGATCCAAAATTTGCACAAGACTCATTGTTCTGTTGCGTTTTCTTCATCCTTGTTCTTTCAGACTCTCTTTGGAAAACACATAAAGCCCTTCCTTCACTGGGGATGTCAGTGCTGTGACCCAATGTTCTATTTTGATGTTAAGACAAATTAAATCATTTATTTCCATGCAAAACAAGCCAGAAACCCCTGTTGTGTCATTATTATGATTACAACACTGGTCCTAAATGCATTAATTTCTCCTAGAAGTCCAAATAGCCCTTTCATTTTGCAGGTAGAGAGAATGTCTTGCAGGAGGAAAGAAAGAAAAAAAAAACTACAAAAAACCCCAAACATTGCTTTTATTTAGAGAAGCTGTTTAGTATGCAACACATTTAGATAGACTCTAGCTGAGAGTCTCAGTGGTTACTTTTTAAAAATCACCAAGCACTGTTTTGGGGATGGGGGAGAAGCCAGCATGAACCTGAAAACACTGTGGAAATTACTGAGCTGGAAAACCACAGGCACAAAGGCATGGACTGAAATACAGACTCGGAGTCTGAGTCCTCTCCTGCTTGTTCCTTATAAAAGTGGCAGAGCTGTCCTGCCATCAGCTCCTGACTCTCATCACTGTCAGTCACAGCTTTGTGGAGATAAATGCATGTCTGTTTATCCAGAGCTCTGCTGCTGAATTAAAGAGAGTCATTCCACATGTGCACCAGAGATGTAGCAGAGACCAGATTCTGGCCTTTCCAAATGGAAATCACATCCCTCCCCCAGCCCACTGGCTCCCTTCCCTTCATCCATCCTGAAAAAGAGTCCTGCCAGTCTCACCTCCACTGTAGTGATGCATTTGAAAGAAATTGGGGAGCCTTTTACGTGGTGCAGTTTGTTGGCTGATAATTCTGTTGTGCTTTGCTTTTTTTTCCTTCTGGCCACGTTTATCTGAGGAGAAGATGATGGTTCTTCCATCTTATAGATGTCACAGAGACTGGATAAAGCCCTTGATAAAACCTCTGTGTGAGCTTGATCTGATTTATTGTTGACATCTACAAGGCAGAGGCTGGAAATTGAGCTCTCTGGGGACACATCCTGTAAAAGCACAGGAATAGGTCTAAGAAGAATAGGAATTTGTAGGGATGATGTATCACTCCAGAGTACACATTTAAAACACCTCAGTGCAGAAAAAACAAACCTGAAACAACCTCCAAGTGTCTCTTTGTCCCGACCAGATTCCAGGATAATTAGCTGGGCTATCCATGTCTTCAATTCATGTCTTCTCTCCCATGTAATTTCTCATCCTACATAGAGAAATTGTCATACATCAATATCTATTTGTACAGACAAATTAATATTGGAATTTTCCCAGATTCTCCCAATATTGGTCAACTCACTGAAGAATTTCAGGGGAGATTTAATGTCCATTGAAAGGAGGTTGAGCTCTATGAATAGTGGGTAATTTTCAGAAAGCAGCACAAACTTCTTAATAAACAAATTTAGAAACACAAACAAATAATTGAAAAGATAATTGGTGATTTTAAAAGCATTTGTTTTGAGGTTTACAGTTGTTGATCACTGAAGAGAGCCTGACTTCCAGGTGAGGAGTACCCTCTGAACATTCATCCCCTTTCAAATATTTTAAGTTGGACATCCAAAGTGAGGCGACAAAGAAATGTAACATTGCATTTGAAAGCAGTCATCAGTCTCATAGATTTTTGGGGATTTTATGTTTCTAGGCTTTGAAAACAGAAAAAAAATTACGTAATTTGGTGTAAACTTGACACCTCACCTATAAATTTTCTTGCTTCTCACCAGCTGTACCACACACATCCCTATTAGTTTTATGGGAATCCACTAAATATCGTCCAACTGAAATGTAATTAAAAACTGTTCAGTTAAAAATAGAAGTTCCATTGGAATTTCTAAACCAGCCATTTGGGATTTCTCTCACGTGCACTTTGATGATGGGATTTGAGCTCTGCCTCCTCACTTTTACACATATACATAGTTTTGTTCAAAGTAAAGATTTCCACTTTTTCCCCAGATGCCACCAGACAACCATTTCAATGACACAGAAGTTGCATTAAGCTCTCGTAAGACCAGCAGTGTTTTATTCCTGTGTGCTCTTTCCAGTTGTTTCTTGGCATCTGACAAATGCACCATGACAACTACTGCTGGGACTTCAAATTCTTCATGATTTAAAATAGACATATGTCTCAATGGTATATCATTATCATAGTGTAGCAGGGGTGGGAAAATAGAATTCATAGTCATCATTATTTGTTTTCTAGCTTTAAAAATACCTGTTAACATTAAATCCCTTCATGGATATGGGTCCTATATTTAGTTTTCACTACAAATGAATGTCCAAATGCACCTATGTGGAATAAACTTCTGGAGAATTCTTGGGTGAATCCAGAGGAAGATTTTAAATGCTGAGGCAGAAATGTCATTTTATTGATGATCACTCACTCACAGCAGCTTACAAAAGGAGCTGACCCCAACTGTTTCCCAGTGCTTGAACCTTCTCAGGCGAATCCTTGCTCCTTGGTAGGACTTGCAACCCAATGGCTGGAAAATCATTCCTGTATGTGAATACAACCAGGTTCTAGAATGTTATGGTGTACAAGAAACATGTAAGAGTCCTTGTCAGGATCAGAAACCCACATTCATGTCTGTTAACCCTGGAAAAATAACTTTAGAATAAGCATTTCTTCCTCTTTGAGGTATCCCTGTCTTTTTTTTTTTTTTTTTTTAGAAAGGGACAAATTTACAGTTGCACAGTAGACACAGGAACACACAAAAAGGCATTTTCCAAAATGTTTAAGCTTTCTAATAAAAAGTTCC
>WEIV01024727.1:398672-473823 GCA_013390005.1 Calyptomena viridis
AACCCCATGCCATTTGGGGTGGCAGTTGGAGGCCAAATGGGACAGCCCAGGGCATCTAAACCCATGCTGGGTGTCAGTGACTAAGACAAGGGACTGTGTCTGCTGAGTGAGACTGATTTCTCAGCTACATTTATCTGCTATCAGCTTTCTTATAATTTTTATAGTAATATAAAAATTTATATATTATACAATAATTTTTCTAAATATGATAAAATATATTTATAATAATATAATAAATATACTAAATTGTCAACTAGGTATCTAAGCCCTCTTTAGTTGATGAGGGTCTTAGATTTGACTCAAATGCTGTTACATACCCTTATATGAATGACTGAGAGGTTCTAAAGAACCTTGTTTGGGCTTCACAGAATAGGTGGGATTGGAAGGGATCACTGGAAGTCAGGTAATACAACCTCCCTGTTCAAGCAGGATCCCTTAGAACATATTACTCAGGATTGTGTCCAGATGGATTTTGAATATCCCCAGCAAAGTTAATATTCTGGTACTTGAAAGAATATGGAAATTTTAAAATTATGTTGGGCTCCTGCACTTGAGCCCCTAGAACAATGTGATTGGTGGCACCTGAAAATCTATTTGGCTTGACAATGTAAGTGTCCAATTCTGGGCATCCTAAATTGCTTCCCATACTCCAGGGACAGCATTAGCCAGGTCTTCAGGGACAGTTGTGGGAATTCAGACATCCAGCTCACATCCTGCATCTGAATGCAGNACAAATTTACAGTTGCACAGTAGACACAGGAACACACATAAAGGCATTTTCCAAAATGTTTAAGCTATCTAATAAGAAGTTCCATTTAAAGTGCTATAAAAGCACTTATTTTATTTTCATATAAGTTGGGAAAGGCTGTTACATAAGGCTACAACAGGGACAAGTAAAGAACTTATGCTTTGAACTCAAATAAAATAATTTAGCTACGAAACAAATCTCACACTCTCTGCCACCTTAAAAATGGGTTTAAGTGCAATAACTTCTTTGTTATATCTTTTTTTTCTCTTTCCCCATCCCATTCTGTCCTCAACGACTGCAGCTGCTGGGACATGAATGACAACACTGCCTTGTGGTGGGTGATCAAGGGTCCTGTGGTTGGGTCCATCATGGTAAGTAGCACTTGGAGCTGACACTTCCTCAGCTCCTCGAAGGACAAATAACCAATATAAAGAGCTTCAAACACCTTCCCAAACTCTGCTGCACTCTCAGTGCTGGACTAGTGGGCAGCTTCTCTGGATGCCCATCATTTGCCACCCAGAAGGTTTAGTACAAGTTAAATGATGATGCTCTGCCTGCAAGCAAAGACTGTGGACAAGGCATTTTTCAGTTGCCCAAATACAGATATCAGAAGACCCCAGAGCATGTGGAGCATTTGGCTGGGCCTGGCAGATATGACATAAGTGGGAACCCCATGCCATTTGGGGTGGCAGTTGGAGGCCAAATGGGACAGCCCAGGGCATCTAAACCCATGCTGGGTGTCAGTGACTAAGACAAGGGACTGTGTCTGCTGAGTGAGACTGATTTCTCAGCTACATTTATCTGCTATCAGCTTTCTTATAATTTTTATAGTAATATAATAATTTATATATNGTATTTGGACAGCTCCCTAAAGTACAGCAATCTTAGATAAATTAAAGACAGTTCAGCTGATAACACTGAAGGGCATCAAGATGGAAAAGGTTCAGTGATCCAGGATTTTTGTCCATGTATGTGAATTTCCATGCTTTATAAGCATATTCCATGAAGGATCACAGTCTGGCTTGGGGAATCACTTATACAAGGTTTCTATTGATGGCATTAAAGAACCAAACATCTTCCAGGGGACAGCTGGGCTTCTCTATCCAGTTGTGCTCCTCAGATCAGGTTGAGGACCCTTCTGAAGATGTTCCTCACATATGGGTTAAGTTCTTGGTTTCCCTACTGGTATAAAAGATTGCATAAGGGACCAAATTAAATTTCCACTGTTTTTTTCTGGCTTTAAGAATCTGTGGAGTTGGTGACAGCAAAATCTGATGCCACACTATTGAAAAAACCATGATTTTGATTTTATTATTCTCCAAGTTTTTTAAAACAGATGGATACTGCTAAACTGAGAAATTCCTTCTTTCAGAGAATAGGAGTTAAAGACGCTTCTACTGTCGAGATCTTTGCTACATAGTTTTGATGTACATGAGTCTTTCTTTTTACTGTCTGCACTGGTTGATAATGAAAAACATTGAAACCCTTCCATTTACGTTTCTCTTCTCTTGTGCTTGGGACTGCAGAAATCCTGAATCACTTTAGCTGCAGGAAGAGGGATATTTTTGTCTGGAAAAGGAGTGATAAGAGCCTTGTGAACTTATCCTATTATTCCTGACCCTATAAAACTTTTAGACTGCAGTTTGGAGAAGAATAAGGGAATGGAACCAGCAAGTCACTGGAAATGTCTCATTCTCGTACTTAAAAAAAATATGTCATTGTCATAATTTTTTTCCTTTTTTTCCCCCAGATAAACTTTGTGCTTTTTATTGGCATAATTGTGATACTTGTGCAGAAACTCCAGTCACCTGATATTGGGGGCAATGAATCCAGCATTTACTTGTAAGTACAAATAAAGCAATAATCAGTTTAAATTACTAATATACACATAGGAAAAAGAGACAAAGTAAAAACGACACCTCAGATGAATTAGGTTGATTTTCACAAAGATTCACAGGGACCATTAAATTGCTTTGGTTAATTTTTACTTTTATTTTTACAATCCATCAGCTGTAAAAGTGCATTTTAATGCCGGCCTTCACCTTTCTTTAAAAGGCCCAGAAAATAAGCAAAAATCCAAGATCTAAAAAAAAAAAAAAAATTAAAAAAAAAATCAAAACTATCTGTCTTATAGGTCATTTATCTGGAAATTAACATATTGACCAAATATGACTATTATACTCATGGGACAGTCTGCTGTGCTTCATACGTTCCAGGGACATGGTCCAAAGTTCCTGAAATCAATGAGATTTGGTGAAAAGATTTCATTAAATTTGGGCTGATTTCTAACTTAGGAAAATCCCCTAAAGTTACTTATGTTCATGTTTCTTGTAACCTTACATGTGTTCCACTTAAGCCAAGCAATTCCCACATACACCCCTAAAATTGTTTCAAATGCACACAAATCCTAAAATTTTCCTGTAGAAGTTTATATCTTTGTGAGTTATTTGTTTTTTTAAGCTGAAATCTTTTTTGGGAGTTTCCACTTCATGAGAGGAAAGAGGTTGGCCATTTGAAGTGGTATTCATTCTGATTTTGAGGCAATTAAAGTAATTCTTCATATAAAAATTATGTCATCCTTTGGAATAACTGGGATATGTGACTGCACATTTGGTGTTGGCACGTCAGCCTAAACACCACACACACTTGATTTTGCATTTTTTTTGTGAGCTTGAGTGATTTCTAGCACTCATAAACACGAGGAAGACTATTTGATTTAATACTTAATTTCATGGCAAGCCATGAAAACCTTAAATAAAACTAAAAGATATTAGGGTAAAGTAGAAGATCCTTATTTTGTAGCAAATACAATTATGTGGTGATTAGTTTCACCACAACCAAGTAGAATGATATCATACATCTAAATGACAATTTTCAGGGAAAAATATGTCCTCCAGCTGCCTATTTTTTCTTTTTTTTTTCCCCCTATTACCTAGTTTGCATTTACAAAAAATGCTGGTATTTTCTGCATCACTTTTTCATGTCTGTAGTCAGACATCCACTTACTGAAAGTGCTGCCTTTGCACCTTTCTCTCAACTCTGTTTCCACAGCCAAAACTGACGCTTTAAATTCATTCTGCAGATTTAAATAAAACTCAGGAGAGGGCGTAGTGACCAGGTTAACTGTGTGCATGGTTTTCCTAGGGCTTGCATGAAGACTTCCCGTGGATGTGCTGCTGGGAAGTCTTATCCACAGAATCTTAGGCTGGAATTAGCACCCAAGATGTGCAGAGCTCGTTCTGATTACGACCTTTTAAGTGCATGTTTGGTGTTTACTGCACATCTTTCACATATGAAGCAAAGCATGCCATGAATTCCAGTGATTGAAGTAGATTATCAAACATCCTTGTCATCCTGGATCAATATGGTGACTGGGTTTTACTGGTGTTTTTCCTATGTGTATAGTTAGCCACCAAAACCAAGAGAAAACATCATATTTTCTGTTTCATTCGCTGCCATTATTTTCCATATTTTTTTGCAACTTTATAAATGGGTGTGTATAATGGACCTTGCATTGATGTATGTGTTATGAAGTGGAGTGTTGTTTATCCAAACAGCAGACAAGTCACACAGGAATGATAAAAAGCAATGAAATTAATAATTCTGTGCAGATATACACCAGACAGTGTATATTGACAGTGTCAATATTTGTGCACACAAAGCCTGTAAAAAGAGAGCTGCTTGTAAGGAAGAAAAAAAGAGAGATTCTAGTCTGGTTCTGTCACCATATTGAAATCTCTGTGACATTTAGACTCTGGCTCATATGAAGCATTTTCCATGTTCTATTTTGCTGTTTCAAACTGTTACAACATCATTCCATCAGACCAAATTCTCCATCCAGATCTTGATTCCACAATATATTGAAGCACCTTCCCATTATTAGATGAGGAAGGATGAGGTAGAGGAAGGATTTTCAGCCTGTTTCTGAAGGTAATATTACATGTTGTCTGCAGCAGGGATTGAGGTTCATTCTAATCTCTTTTTTTTAATAACCCTTTTGAATAGCCCAGTTTGGGCTTCTATCATCAAAAAAGAAAAATGAAAGACCCCAAAACCTTGATTTTGAGTAGGATTTATTTTCTTCTTATGTATATGGTACATGTTTAGGTCCAGGCCCTTTCAATAATTATTTTTATTAGGAAAATCTCCCCCTGATTCCACTGTATAGAATCAGTATAGGTCATGGTTCTGCAAAGCACTTAAGTCTATATTTGACTTTTAAAACATTGAGGATGGGCTTAAATTGAAAGATTTGCTATATATTGTTTCCACTGTGCATTCATTATTAAAATCTCCCACTAGTGCAGTTCACTGGGAGCTATGACAGGACCATGACAGAAGAGAACTGGGGAACTAATGCTTAATTAATATGGTGCAGCCACTGAAGAATATAAGACTTGCTCTAAAAAATCAAACAATAATTTGTATTATTTGCAGCACATTCTGAGTGCTTTACTCCTATTTAAAAAAAAATGGATTTTCTCTCCAAATAACCTAAATCACTGCATGCAATAGCCCTTGCCTTTAGACTGACCAAAGCTTGGAAATGATGCTAATTCCTCACAACTTTCTTCAGCAGTAAAATGCTTCAGTGATGATAAATTTCCATTTTATCAGCTTCTGTGTTCAGTCATTCATTACCAGTCTCATGCATAATCAACCTCTCTCCATGCCTTTAGTTCCCCCTCAGAGCTTCCTGCATGCTGCTCATCCCATCCCAGACCAAACAGCTCAAAAACCTGCCAAATTCTGAGACAACAGTAACTCCACCTTTCTTTCACTGATCTTTTAGATAGAAACTCCTCTTTATGGCTGAAAATATTGGGGGGTATCAAAATATCTAAGCAGCTGAGGTAGGAACTCAAAAAGAAACAGAAGACACCCTTTTAATGATAATTTTAATTTTGTTATTTTGGGTTATTTTCCTAAGAACCTTTCATGTTTCCTCCCGATATTCATCACAATCATTAACTATTTTTTAATGTGAGGAATGAATTGCCAAAGGCATAAGGTTTTTTTTTTGAAACATGACTAGTTTCAGTTAATCTTGTGTCAGTCCTGCCAAATGAAGCATCCAACCAAAGCAAGATCAGTAATGCAAATGTAATAGATTTTTATCTGAGTGAGAAGTTCTGAGACCCTCAGGTGCTGGGGAAGCATAAAGTGATATTGATTGTATTCCTGGAGTAATTAAGACAACTATTAGCACAGTTCAGAAGGGTTTCTTGCCCCATCTGGTGAATGAGTAACATAAATAGTAGTAATGAGATTATAGACATAGAGTCGTACAATGATTTGGATTGGAAGGGACCTGAAAGATCATCCAGTTCCAACCCCCCAGGGACACCTCCCACTATCCCAGGTTGCTCCAAGCCCTGTCCAACCTGGCCTTGGACACTTCCAGGAATGAGGCAGCCACAGCTTCTCTGGGCAGCCTGTTCCACGGCCTCTCCATCCCCCCAGTAAACAACTTCTTCCTAATATGTAAAACCTACTCTCTTTCCATTTAAATCTATTCCCCCCTCGTGACATGTCATATTTAACTTCATAGGACAAATGGCCATGTCTTGAATTAGTACCTGTATTTTCCACCCAGTCAGATTTTACTTAACGTGCCTTTGAACAAAAAGAACCACTTGACTTGTAGCCATCTCCAACTGCAGTTTGTAAATACTTTGAAGAAGTAGCAGATTGTTCAGGGACAGTTACACCACAAGATAAGATCCAAGGAGCACCACATCAGAAGTCCATGAATCCAATGTGATCTCACAGTTCCGGGGTCTGCAAACACATAATTAGAACCCTGCAATGGCTGGTTCAGCACACAGAGCATCACAGCAGGCCCACCTTATTTGCATGGATTTATCATATGGAATTCTATAATAAATTGATCTGGCAAAGCTTCATTGTTTTTACCATGAAAAATCCAGCCAATAGTGTGTAACTTGGTATGTTAGAATCTGCTTTCAGGTATCGTGGTTTTTTTTCGAGTTGTAGAGAGAGTACATTCATCCCCCACAGAAAAGCCATATTTCTGTAGAGATGCCCACTCAATCCACGCTATTATTTTCATGAGCATTGTTGCATTGCTGAAATATTCTTTAAAAAAATCACCCAACAGCATCACCACCATAAACCACCACAGCACTCAGTAGATGTGCATGATGTAGATGCATGTTGGAATAACCCTACAGATTAACAAGACCCACACATTCCTATGAAATCTTTGCTTATTCATTCATTTTCAAGGCTCTAGCACATTTAACTGAAAAGCCTTCTTTTTATTTTTTTGTTATTATTTCCAATTTACCATGAATAGTATAAATTGGGAGGGGGAAGTTTGTTTCTGCTTTTGCTTTAACAGATTCTTCATAAATTTTGTATCACATGTTGAAAACTCAATGAAAAGAAAATAAACCCCACATATACGTAGCTAATTCAGGTCTACGTCATTCCTCCAATCAGCATCTTGCTGGAAAGAAAGGAGAATCATGGCATATATCATAGGTAGGTATGATTTTACCTATGGTGCACCCTAAAGGGTTAGGGCAGGAAAAGCAATGTTGTAACACATGTTTTGGTAAACAACACTCCTCTACAGTTCACCTCCAAAGCCACTGGACACTCAGTGCTCCATTCTGCTACTGCTTTGTCTTGCTGCAAGTGCTCAGACTGCCAGAGTTAATAGTTATCGACAGGGTCTCTGTGCCAAAAGGCTTGTTTTTGGCAAGGAAATGGCAGATGTTGGATGAACACTGTGTTCTTTAGTGTGGCACTTCCATTTCTGAAGCCCAGGTACTGCCAGGTGGGTGCTGGAATGCCCAAAAACTCCTCAACAAAGGGGAAATCATGTCCCTGGGTTAATCCTTTTTTCCACCACATGAAAATACATTGGAAAACACAGATGATGATCCTCTGATGTCAGTGCATGATCAGCAAGGACTGAGTTCTCATTTCTAAGGCATGCCAGGAAAATAGGTACTTGCTGCTTTGATTGACACTAATTCTTGATGGATTTATTTAAAGCTCTAGAAAAAATGTGCTCCTTCACAACTACTATACTTTTCATGTACATTGCCCCAGGCAAATTATTATTTTGGGTGTTGGTTTGATGCGGGTTTTTTTGGTTTCTGTCTTGGAATTTTCTGGGGGAGGAGATGGGTGTTAATTTGTGCCAAATCTATTCAGGTAGGGATTGGAAAAAAATTGAGTATACTCATAGTATACTCTATCTATAGGTTTGCTGTGGTCTCAGTTGCTGTGAAACCAAACAGCACAGAATATTTAGTGTGTTTAGTGTGTTCCTGTGAGCTGTTATTCTCATTGAACAACTGAGAATATGATGCACAAAGGGGGATACTCAATATCCCACAGGTGCCTGTGGCAAGTTGAGGAAGATGCACCTTTGGTTGTCAAATCTACTTTCCTAAACCAAACACTGTCCTTTCATCCAAATGTACCCTTTATATTCTTACACTGATGATGACATTAGACCCCAAACTATGTCCACCTTGAAAGTGGTTTTGTTATTTCCTGGGCCACTTGGCCAAGGGCTATTCCAGAGGAGCAAATCAGTATTTATAGAGGAAATTCCATCCATTCCCAATGACATACAAACACTTCACTAGAGCTTTGACGGGATCTGATTTTGGCATCATGGATCACAAATCTTATTTCTTGTGGTAACAAGATCATCTCTGATGAGTGCAATGCTAAAAAGTGTTCTGCTTCTGTTGTTTGGAAATCCTCAGAAGGTGGAGCTCAGAGTTCAAGGCCATGTGCCTTGGCTTGCACAGCTGGTGTCTGTACAGTGGAGGCTGACTCCTGTTATTTGTCATTTTGTAGTAGTATTGAAAAACAGGATGACTTTGTCTTTAAACTCTATTTGTGCCTGTGGCTGTACAGCATTTTTATGAGTAATTTTAGGGTTTAAATGGATTTACAGACAGAGGAAAGGATACAACAGTCATTTTTGTGGTTGATGAGCTGACTGGTATCCTGAAATCTGCCTAGATTTTATGTTTAAGAATTCTCTAATGGTGGCTTAAACTTTTTGCTTGTCTCCATGATCTGTAGCAGCGTCAGAGAACAATGTTCTTTGTCCATAGGTTGTGTCCTAAGAGAGCAAAGTGCAGATTTTTTCCCCATCTGTTACAAGAGCAAGTCATGAACTGGAAAAGACAATTTTTGCATTAAAAGAGAAGCCACTAAAAGATGGCCCTTCTCTGGAAAGATCAAGGAGGTTTGCAGGTTAGTGAGGGAGAGAACAATGCCAGGTTTTATTCAACAGTGAGATTCTCTTTATAGGAATGTTTTTTCCATATTTTTTTGAAGAAGTCACAGCAAAGCTTGATGGGCTCTCAACAGATTGGATTTGCCCTAACAGCCCTGTTTCTAAAGAATTTCAGACACCAAGAAATGACTAAATAGTGGATTCCCGTTGAAATCTTGGTGGCATGTATCTGGAAATTTCAGATCTAAGTGTCTTTCAAAGACAATACCTAAATCATCATGGTTTGATTGCCATTACTGGGCTGGAACAGAGCTCATCACATCCAGAGTGGGATTTGTACGGAAGTGCTGACATCTGTTGGGTGCCTGTGTAAATATAAATCTTTGCCTACACATGTGCTGTCTGGAACACTTGCTATATCTCAAATGGTTCCAGCATTGCTTTTTTAAAAAAACACAAATACTTTAGCAATGTGCACGATATAAAGCCTTTCAGTGTAATGTGAAAGTGGCGGCACTTAACTAAATTTGTTGTAACATTATAAATTTTGCCACACACTCAACCTCACTGATTAGCAAAAATAAGGTGGGTTTTGTAAAGAAAATGAGACACAGACCTCAAATGTGTTTCTGAAGTCACTGCATTTTGTCAAAGTGAAGAACCTAATTTTGATCTGTATTGATAAGCTTCAGTTGTCATGGAGATCAGCAGGATAGGGAACATGCAGTGCCTAAGGCCATGTATCTTTAACAATTACCCATGAACTTGGGTGCAGTATCTTTTATCAGAGTGGCTTGCTTTCTTACTTGCTGGTAAAGATAACAGGTTTGGAGGTTGAGAAAAATTTTCAGAATATTCAAACTGAGAATTAACTTGAGAATTTCCAAATTAGACCATTTTGACTGTTTGCCTTTTCCTTCCACATTGCTCAGAGCCAAGTCTGCAGTTCCGAATGCACTGTGTGACTGAAAGGGATAGATCTGCAATTTTATCTGTCCCCAAGTGAGTTTGCAGCTCCGATTCTTTGAATCAGTTACTTAGTGTAAAGATAAAGGTGGAGCTGAAGCAACTGGTCGTGCAGCAGTTGTGAGACTGCAGGAAATGAGGAATAATTTTGACATCTCTGATCTTGAACGTGCTTCCAATTTACATCAAAGCTCGATGCACACCAGCATCTATAGTCTTTCATTTAGTTTTTGCTACCATTCACATTTTTGCCTCTACCATATAAGAAAGGGAGTTCATATTCCACTCAGTGCCTCTGCTTGTCCTTGCCATGGATTAATTGTATCTCACTTCAGCAACTGGCATGCCTCACACCCAGGGGGTTTAGTTTATACTTCTGAAGAGTTATTGGGATGTACTCCAACCAAGTACATAATCTGAGGGATGGAAGGGACAAGAAAGATGGTGCTGTCCCAGTACAAAAGGTTTTTTCATCTGGAAAGATGAACTTCTTGTGAGTCTCTTGTAACACTGTGTGTAAAAGGAACTGAAAGGTGCAAAGTAGGTAATCAGTTAATTTTCTAGAAACAAATTCTTCCTGCCTTGGAGAGTCCAAGTACACCCTCAAAGGCCACCACGTTATAGTGGTTTATTATTAAATTAAGTCTCAAAAAAGGTGGCTTAAACAAATATAAACTACCTCAATATGGAACCCAAAGTTGTGCATAAGGTTCACATCACAGTCTTAGTACCTCATTTGCTGTGCACCTATAACACTACTGAGAGATTTCCAAACTGAAATTCCTCTTTATATTTCCAATGAAAACCCTGGAGTTGTTCAGCTGATTAAATGTCTGCAAGCCCAGGCTTTTTCACCAAAGGCAGTGCTCTCTTTTTCATTAAGGAGGGTTATAGAGGTTGGAACTTGAATTCTTGTCTGCAGTGTAAGGCAAGTGAGTCAAAACAGTGTCACTGAAGCTTCAGAGCTGCAAATTATATAAACCTAATGTTGAGCTCTGCCAGCTAACAGGACCAAAACCTGTTTTTAATGACTGAAAACCCACTTCTTGTGGCAGATCGTGACCATAAACTCTCTGTGAGTTTTCTCATTTGGTTTTTTTTGAGGACAATGAGCTAAATTTCATTCTCAGATATTTATGTCTGGATATGTGCACATTCCTCATTTCAAACAGTAAACTTATATTCAAAACCACTTATGAATCTCATTTGATGTGATACATTTTTCTCATTAAACATTCTATTGTCTTCTACACTACAGTTGTGTTACTGCACTTCCAGCAGAATTATTCCATAGTGCATGACATGAATCTGTGCTCTGGAGTCAGTGGGAATAACCCAACTTGGTAAAACTCTTAGACCTCCAGAGTTAATCCAGAGGAAGGATCAGGACAAATAACCTTGAAGCTACAGTTCATTTAAAGACTGATTTTGATGGAAATATTCTGCTCTCTGCTTCAGCTTTGTTCTCTAGAGCACAGGCAATTATTAAGCTTAGTCTCTTCATTATTTGATCTCTGGGTTAGCAAAGCCAAGAATGAACAGTGTACACTTGACTTTTGGCTCTCTTTGACCGTTCTGTTTCATCTTCAGATCTGCTCAAAGGTCAGATTATTGGACAAAATGTTCCAGTCCAAATTCATATTTGCTAAACATTCATTTTCAGCCACAGCATTAATCTGCAAGCAGTACTTCAGCTTCAGCCTTTAAATCTGGTGGTGTTAGCAGTGGAAAGTAGAGCTCTAGGAGCAAGACTAAGAATTTTGGATTTGTTTTACATTGAAGACTAGAGAAACAGAATTTCCTTTTTTTTTTTTTTTATTTTTCCATGAATAGCACAATAATGGTTGTACTTTTAGCAAGACAGCACAGGATCTAGCACAGGTTAAATAAGATAATCATGCTAGGCTTTAGTAGAGATCTACTCAGTCCAGAGAAAATACTTAGTACAACTTATTTCATTTTAAACAAGATGTTGAAAATAGGTGAAGCAAATCTCACTTTGTGGTCTGTTTCTCACCACTGGCTGCAAGGCTGGCATGGGATGACAAGGTTAAAAGGCACACAGCTATATTGTTAACTTCAAAAATTAGATGAGATGGTACTAAATGACAACTTTGCTGATAAGTACCTGTACTTATCCTGTCTGGATGAGAGGGGTCAGTGAGTTTATTTGCACATGGTGGATCAGGCCTGCAGTCACTGCAGAGGGATGGAATTGTAGAGTCTGTTTTCTGCTCACAGGATGAGTTCAGTTTGCCAAACTCTTTACATCTGATCTGTAAGTGCAGGGGGTTTGTAAATGTGGCCGGTGTTTTGGCCAGGATACAAGTCAGGAAATCCTTAACCACTGAGTAGCAAGGGAAAGAAGTTCTCCAACCTGTAGCAATGTCAGCTGGGGGTAAGTGGGTGTGTGACAGAAGTAATAGATTATATGGGTCCTTTTTTCAATTTTCTTCTGTCTCTCCCATACAATCTTTCTACTTTCACTTTGGTTAACTTTTTACTGTATTTTCAATACTTTATTTCATTGATTTGTTTCTACATTCCTTCTCCTGCTAATACATGGTGGCCAATCCTATTTGTAGTGAGGTTACACAGAATTACTCAAGCAGGGTGCACAAAGATCCTTAATGAGGCAGTTTTAATTTGCATGAATCAAATTCTACCTTTATTGCACTTTCCAAGGGATTCCCTTTCAGCATATTCAGAGACAACCCACAAACTCTGTCATTCCCTGCATGTTGTTAGAGAGCTAAATTCAGAACCCATTTTCATTATGGATACACGTGGCCTGGATAATGCAACATAACTCCATCCCCTGGATCAGCATGTTCATTTTACTTCTCTTAAGCACCTCTGAGGAACCCACAAAGCCTTTAGAACTGAACTGCAGCTCCTTTTGCCTCAGATTTGTGTAGTCTCTCATTTGTGTTGACTTGGCGGACGTTAAGGTGTTCAGTCTGATACATCACTTATTTAACCCTAGGAATGCTTAACTTTTTCTTTCCCCTTCCACCCTAGCACCCTCCCTCTTCCTCCCAGATGCAGCTGCAGTCCATGCCCAGGACACGTGTGGTGAGACTCAGCTTGTTTGCCTTTAGCTGTCGAAAGTCTCGTATTTAATCTAAGCAGTCCAGTCGTCGTCTCTGGTCAAACTGGGAGAGCAGAGCACCTCCCTCAGACAGTGCATCCCATCTGTCTTAGATGCCTCTGTCACACAGGTCAGCCCAGCCTGGAAGTCCCTGTTCTTTCCATGATTGAGTGACTCAGAGGTGATAGTTCAGTTTGGGTTTGTCTCTGACACGTAGAGTTAGATGTGCCCAAATCCATCCTGTGTGTGCCTACGGAGGTCTGAGGATCCTGCCCTGGTTCGTGTAGTGTTTGGATATATCCATAATCTTGTTTCTATTAATTTGCTCTCTTATTTGTCTAGTTTTTCCTCCTTCACATTTCTTTTTGGTTCCTGCCTCCTCTGTCTCTTCTCTCTTTCTCCCTTTCCTTCCACCAATGTCTCTATTTTGATAATAAATAAAGAAATATGTCTCTATTTTGATAATAAATAAATAAAGTTTAAAAAAAAAAACAAGAGGGGGAGAGAGGAAGGAAAGAAAACTTCTATAAATTCTGTACTCTAAAGAACTTGTGACATTCTACAATATTTAACATCAAAAAGTAGATTCTACCTAAATAAGAAAGGATGGTAGAAAAAAACGCTAAGAGCATTAAAATATTAATGTTTTCCTAAGAAGTGCCAGCAAAGTTTTCCATCATGAACCCGTCTGTAAAGCTCCCTCCACTGGGTGAGGAGCAGCAGTTAATTTTTAGATATTATTTTTGAAATCATATGTCTTCTATTTAATAATTCTAGCAAATGCCAAGTGCTGTCACATTAAGTCTACTCACTAGAAAAATCTAGAATAAAATCAATCCCTGTGAAATAAAACAGGGCATAAACAGTAAACATGGATGGGATTTTTTTTCCAGATTACCATGGCAGCAGGAAATATATCATTGAAGAATACAACTCCCTACCACCCCACGACTAAGAGTTTTCAGAGTCGTGGTTGATTTTTAGATGCTTCATTTTTAGGTTCTGTACCTGGAAATGCCTTCAGAAGCACTTCTCAACACAGGCTGAGCAGCCCTCTTGTGGTAAAAATTGGTCTGAGAAAATGTGTTTCAGAACAATCAGGCGATAAAAAAATAAGTGAGACACTCAAAATCCATAGTCACTTCTGAAAGTCTCAGTCATAGTAAAAGTGAATTAACTCTAAAATTTCTCTCCCTGATTTTGATCAGTCTTAGCTGACAATTAATCCTCCACTCAGCTTCGAAAAACAGAAGAGGTGCAAAAATTCATCACAGAACTGATGCTATAAAAGGAACAGTCATTTTCATATTTACTTCCTTAGCATCATCCCAGAAATGAAATTCATTCTGCAAGTTGAAACATGATTACTACTCCTATTGGCTGGATGTGTGCAGGCCACAATACTGGATTCTTTCCAGCTCTTATGCTATGATATTTAATAACAGCACTGTTTTCAGATTTTGATCACTCAGAAAGCAAAAAACCTCAAAACAAAACTCTAGTAATGGGGAGTGAATTAAATGAGTTGAAAGTGGGGAGAAATTGAATATGTTTTCAATTTATTCTCTTTTAGTGCTCATCTTAAAAGCTCCATCTTCCATCTAAGTTTAGGTGAACACAAATCTTGGTGTGTGCATATTAACAGAGTAACAGAAACTAAGTTTGGTTTGTTTGAACAAAATTAGGTGAAGGCAGTTTCTTTAAAAATCATCATATTGTCCCTTATATGGAGATTCAGTCAGGGCACTCAGTGGTGTTTGGTGTATTGTTCATCCCATCCTAAAGTGGACATAAAATAGGTCAGATGTACCCTGGCCAGTAAGTGTGAATTTCTCATTTGAATTCTTCTCTCTGATGATTCTCGAGGCACTAAGGATGTCATTAAGTCATTAAGGATGGCATTAAATTGACTTAGACATCCATACTATAAACAACCAACCTTTCCTGAGATGAATCCCACCAAAGCAACCATGTGCTGGAAAGAAAAGAGAAAATCTCCCCTTGAAAGTCAATGAGAAACCACTATTTCCAATTTTCATGTTTTTCAACCCATTGTAACAGATACAAAATCCATTAGAGATCCCTTTAAATGCCTTCCCCATGCTTCAGATTTCCCTTCTTGGTGGCTGATTTAAAGTAGCCTCTCCCTGGCTTGTTGTAACCTTCCTGTTCTCCATGGCAGCTCTTTCTGGAATACAACATGTAGAGATCGTGGTCCTGGTCCACAGTGTCTGTGACTACTGCTTTTATGACCACACTGTCTCAATGTGGGACAAAAAACCAGTGGTACCTCCAAATTTCCAGAGAGATGTGCAGTTTCCACACTGAACTCCCTCCCCATCATCAAGGAAGATGGGTGACAAATTGTTTGGGTACCCTTTGCTAAAAAAAGGGATCCACTGGGTACTTACACATGAAAATGAGGAACATCTGATCCAACTTCATCTTAGGTCAATCTCCATCCTACAAGTTTATGTTACTGACTGTTCTCCACAAGCATGCAGCCAACTTTCATTTAATATATTGTTCTGTTACCCCTTGTACAACTCCAAACTGCAAAGCCCGTGTGTATTTTGGATGCCTAACGCTGCCCACCCGCCTTCACATTCAATTTTTGCTTTGTCCATGAATAAACACATCAATCCCCAGCAACAGCCAGTGCGTTTTAATTCATTTTAATTCTGGTTTTTGCTTCACTCAAGCAGCTGGTTTGTGCTGTAACTCCATTCTGTCGTGTCTGCTTTCCATGCTTGTGACGTGTCTCATGAAATGTGTTGAAAGTGACCTACCTTGGCCTGTTCACGAAATGCTGAAAAAAATGCTAATCTTGTCATATTTAGCAGCTGCGTTCAGAAATGCTACTGTAAGCCTAAGAGGGCTAACCAGCACTCTTGCAAGATGTCAGAACTATCAACCATTACCCTGTAAGTGTACGCACTCCTGTGACATTACTGTGTTTGTTTGACGCATGTTGCAATTAAGGGAATGGATAAGAGCAGAGGGGTAGGAGGCAGAGAACGAGCAGTCATTGAGTTCTGCTTGCATGTAGAATTTTTTTGTTCTTGTTCTGTGCTTTTGCTGGTGCACCACGATTGAGGATTTTAAGGTTATTTTTTTAATTTATATTTTTTTTATGTGATTATGGCTGATGCTGTTTACGGTTTTGAGTAGTGTTTGTATAGAAACTATTAATAGCTGCTCTTTATTGTACAGCAGATGTGAGCATCTTCGTACTGGGAGTAAATATTTCACCTGAAAGTTTGTTAGAAAAACAGGGATGAGGCAAGATTGAGTCAATCAGACTCTCAGTGGGTATAAAACAACTTTTGTTCATTGAACTGAGTGAAGTTTTGTTAGTAAACACCCAGGGGTGAGGAAAGGCTAAGGTTAACTTAATACAAAATAGATTGTGTCTGGTCAGAAGTCATAGAATCATAACATCATTAAGGTTGGAAAAGCTCTCCATGATCATCAAGTTCGGTCCAACACTGAAGTCATTGTCAAATATTTGCTTGTGAAGAGTGAGGCATCCTTGGAGAGTGAGGTATCTAAAGAGTGAATAAATGTTATTCAGCCTAGAGGATGTGAATTAATCACTTTCCCATTGTTCACCTCACTCTTTGTAACTTACACAAGAAGTCCACAGGTTTTCATAGATTCATAGAACCATTAAGGTCAGCAAAGACCTCCAAAATCATCATCTCATTTTGTTTAGATGTATGGGTTCTTTTGGAAGTCAATTGTACAGTATGTTTCCTGATGATCTGTCTCCTGAATTTCCCAGCAGTTTTATAAGTTCAAATCAACACTCTCAGAGATGTTCTGACACAACAATCCACGATTTTGCTAAAGAATATTTAGTAGTTATCTTTGAAAATGTTAAAGAAAAAAAGCTGGTTTTGTAACTTATGGGTTTTAGTTAGGAAAAAAAAATTATAACATGAAAATGAGTTTTCTCTATGATTTTACATCTCCTCAAGGTGTTTAAGAAATGGACCAATGAAGATGCTCAAAATATTTGGTCAATAAACTGACACTGTGCAAAACCAGATAGAAATAGAGAATAGAGAAACAGTCAGCAGGTCCAGCTTGTACATTGAAAGAAGCTGAAGATTAAGAACAGTCAGATAAAGTAGGGCCTACATTTAAGAGGAGATAATTTGAAATACAAAGTTCACTACCTCATCAACACCCTGATGCAGCACTGACTTCGTGTTGGACCTTTGCAGAGAAACAAATTTCACATTAAATGCAGTGTCTCAGAAAGATGGGACTCTGACAACTCTCTAAGGTGAAATCCTCTACCTAGTCAATGGCAAGGAGAGTTCAGCCTAAACAGGAGGTATTCAAACTTTTGTTTGTGTGTTAAAATATGAAAGTCTTGGTAAACTTCTCTGTTTTCAAGTCTTTAGTCTGAAGATGTGGTTTATGCATGGGAAAATTAAAAAGCTGTAATCACATCTTGTGTTTAAGTGTTACCTCAAGCATTTTGGAAGTGATGCTAATTAGGCTTTTGGAAAATATATGTCTCTATTAAGGAGATTATTGAGGTTCCTGAAAGTCATGTTAACTATGTTTAGCATCTTTGTGATAAAATAAATACTTCAGTTAATTAAATATGGGCCATATTAAACATTTCATGACTAATGACATTCTGTATCTTCATGGTTTGCTCTTTACTCTTCTGTTTGAAATATTGTCATGATTAGTTTTTGCACATATTTATCACTGACATGATGAATATGTGCATCTGACCAGAAAAATTGGATTCCTCCAATCTAAACTTCACAAGTCTACAGCGAATACGACAAACTCAGTCCAGATTTCCTTTGTGGTCAATGGATAGACTAAGGATGTGTTGGGAACTCCCTTAGGGACAGATGATTTGTCTTTGTGAGTAAGTGCTTCTTACTCTTCATAGCCAATAAAGGGAGTGTAAGTGTGGATTTAATTTAAGTAATTAAAATTTAAAAATAGATGTCATCATTGCAGATCTCTCAAAGCACGAAGCTGTCAATATATACATCCATTCAGTGTCTACCCATGGGGACACTCTTTAAGGAGTCACCTCTTCTTAAAGAAACATCTATAGAAGTCAAGAACTAGGCCTTAAAAGTGCATTTCTCTCTGCCTTGACTTTAGAGACATTATTTTAATAATTCATAACCAATACCTGCATTATGTATGTCCAAACCTTGGTGAGATGAATGTCTCTTTACATGACTACAGATCTTAGTGTCTTCACTTCAAAAGTTTTTGTTTGATTAAAGTTTTTTACTTAAGATCCAGGTTTTAAACTGAACAGCTCTCTTACTTTAAACAGGCAGAACAACTACATAATCTTTCTTCAAAGTCAGTGGTTTGGAGACCTTTTGCTTCTTTGGACAGTCTGTGATCTTTTGTCTCAGAAATGTTGGATGGTGAGAACCTCTAAGACCACGACAACAAATTCTTTGCCAGAGTACAAGTTATAATGTATTTTGTCCTCAGTTTAAGAGCAAACAGTGTCATCTCTCAGATCTATTATAGTTACAGTGGCTTTTTTTAGTTTTGCAATTAGTCCCAGAGAAGCAGCTGCAGAAATGGCACAAGACACATCTTCAGTGCAGTGGAGATCCCTGGAACTGATGGCAGAGTAACCTCTAAACTACCATTTTCACTTCTCTCTCAGAGACAGAAAATAGAATGTTAACCCCAAATTTCCTTACTCAATTACTTCTGGAGCATCAGGTGCCCTGATCTAGAAGACACATGGTTTCTGGTGGTCTTCTTCATTGGTTCACAAATCCCTCTCAGCAGTTCTTACACTTGCATCCACAGGTTTTGAATCTAGAGAAATATCTTTGCTACATCCCTTTCACAGAAACCATAAGAACCTATTTAGGTCATTTAGAATCCATTGGTCCTTGTTCCTTATTGCACAGTTGCTCAAACTATTATTATTTTTTGCATCTGGTGAAGAGTTACTGTGTTTGTTGGGATCACAGTATTAATCAGTCTTCTAGTAAACTGTTTTAAAATGCAATATGGGAACACACTGGAATAGTCAGTAGAAATAACTGGAAATTTTACTCTGCAATTCAATGTGACTTATATTTTAATTTCCAATTCATTCCCAGTTTTGTCCTATGTAAAATCCAGAGACACTTCATCATTTCCCATAGTAAGTGTGGTTGTGCAATAGAAAAAATTGAAACATGGTTGCTTCAGATACTGGTGAAAGTATCTGCTATTTGTTTTAGTAGGAAGATGTCTTTTCACAATTCAATAGAGGAGTGAAAGAAACAGGGGACACCTTTATCCGTGTCTGTTTGTACCAAGACTTCATGAAAAGACCACATTCAAAGCCAAGCTATTGGAGAAAATCTTATATTTAAATTATTTTTAAGGAAAATAACAGCTGAAAAATAGAATGTCAGTTCAACAGAAACTGAAATGCAAATTACTTTTTTTTTTTTTAATATTTCTTTTTTTTAAAGATTTTTCTCTACATGTTGGAATGCAAACAAGGGTTTTGCTGGACCTTTCAGGGAACATTATATTCAGAACAGCCTATTTAATCTCAACTGAGTGATTATTGTCCTAAGAACTTTTAGATCCGTGCCCCAAGTTTCTTGCCTGTCTGGAAGAGTGTGAGAAGAAAAGAGAGTGAATATCTTTGGCTGTTACACTCCTGAGAATTCTGCTGTGTTCTTTAACATTTTCATTCCCCATAAACTTACCTGTCTCAAAAAAAGTGCTTTAAGTCTTTTTTCTTCCTGTTTTTCTTGAAAAAAAAAAAATAAATTCACCATCATCCACACAGTCATTACTATCTCCCAATTTTTCCTATCATTGAAATCTTCTTTTCCTCTTTATTAATCTTAATAATCTATAAACTTCAGAATGTGTTGCTTTTTGTATTTAATGTATTTTCTTCATGACTTTCATGACAGAATTGAAGACAGCATTCCAAATAAGTTGATGATGGCATTATATTTCAAGATGCTACAAACTAATTGTATAATCAGGTATAATTAATGCCAGAAAACAGACAATAGAAAAAGACTTCCTGTATATCTTTCCCAAAATAAATCTCCCATGAATGCAGTGAATTAGAACATAATAATATACAATTCTATATTGACTTAGATCAAAACAACATTTATCCTTTTATCATTGTTGACATTAATTCTGAATATAAAGGGTAACGATTTTGAGAGATGACATTTTTTTTCTCCAGTTTACCACCTTTGATTTTTTTTTCTAATCCCATGAGTAGTTTAAGACACGTTCTTTACATCCTTTTTTGTTTATAGAAATAGCATTATTCTATCATCTTTTCCTCAATGTTTCTTTTCATTAACCTGAGAGAGAAAAAGCACTAGAAGGGACCTTGAAAGTTCTTTTAGTCCCTTACACTGGGTCACTCCTGTATAGCTCAGCTTTCCTAGAGATCACCAAAGCTGAAGACTGTAAGTCCTTCATCAGCCTGTTCTGAGGTCATTCCCCTCCTTTTTAAAAAACCTCTTGGCCGGTGTCTAACTTGACCCACAAGAACTGTGTTCTCTGGTTTGTGGGATCTTTCACCAAAACCCCAGGTTTGGTGTCCACCAGATTTATGGCTCAGGTGTGTTTGGTGCAGTCTCAAGGCAGGAGTTGTGATGGGTTTATCCCCAGTAGTGCACAAGGACAGACACCAGCAGTGCCCTGATGTCCCATTTCCAGGTCAGTACTGGAGGTAACATCACATGTTCACAGAGCTCTTGGGGGGTATTAATTAAGTCTTCACTTTTAGTAAGACTGACACATCATTTTGGGGTGTTGCTGAGCAAATTCAAACATGTCTGCAATTGCCAGATGGAGAAAAGCAGAGTGAACATTTGAATTTTAAATAAATGAGCAGCTCTTTGAAAAATCTTCATGACTTTTTACCTTCCTTTGTCCTTCTTGACTTATTTGAATATAATCAATTATATTCTTCCCCTTTGAAAATGTCCTGGAGGTTACTTTAGGTCACTTAGGTTTTGATGAAGCATTTGCCTTATTTTCAGATCAACATTTGCTTTCTCTTTGGTCTTTTTTTTTGCTGCTCAATCAGCAAATGACACTGACCAAAACCCTCACAAGTCTTGGCTGGCCCCTTGCTCTGGGGGAATGTCACCAGTTAAATGCTTACAGGTTCATCACGCATTCATTTCCAGCCCTTTTGTTCACACCTACTGGGCCTAATTTCCCTCTGAAACCTCTTTATTCTAAAGCAATGGAAATTAGTTAAACAGTGGAATTGTACTTAGGTTTTCAACAGTAAAAATGAGACCAAAATCAAGGTCTTGAGGAATAGCTGTGAGTATAAGAACAAGAACATAGAGGGGGGTTTAGCTTTATTTATATGGCTGTTGTTTTTAGCCTTATTTGTATGGTTGTTTTGGAATTTTTTTGCTATGCAGAAATAAATTCACACACACATACTAAAAAAAAAAATCAGCAAAAAAGTGGTTTCAAACACTCCACTGGGATTAAGCAGTAGGGTGAGAGGTTTATAATTGTGCTATGGCAGCAGTCTGAATCCCTTAGCAAGATTCTCTTTCTCAATTTTGGCATGGTAGGAAAAAATTCATGCTTATAAATTATAATACTTATAAATTTAATGCAAATTAAAATAACAGTAGAGAGTATTAAGCATTATTAATGTGCTATTATTGTAGCAGTGTGAAGACGTGGGAGCAAACTAGTGTGTGTGAAATCACTCTTTGGGAGCAAATGGGAATGTTGTATATTTGTTTGTATAATTATGCAGTGTACGTATTTCCCAAAAGTCAGTCAGCAAAATATTTTCTGTGTTTTCTTCTTTAATTAAAGCACAAGTTGTTTATTGCAAGGCTGCATTAAAGTTCTTTCCCTGTGTTCTAACAGGAGACTGGCTCGCTCAACTCTGCTCCTCATCCCCTTGTTTGGAATCCACTACACAGTGTTTGCTTTTTCTCCTGAAAATGTCAGTAAGAGGGAGAGACTAGTGTTTGAATTGGGACTGGGATCTTTCCAGGTAATTAAACAGTGAATTTTGCTTTTGTTAGAACTAAGTCTCTGTTCTTTATAACTAGTTTGCACGCACAGTTCTCAGGGTGTGTTCATGTATTGGATGTTTTGAATATTAGGATTTTGGTTTTGTTTGTTTGCTTGTTTGTTTTTTTTTAACTCCAGCTCTTTTCTGTTATTTCTTCAGGATTTAAATGACATTATTTCTTTCTCTCCCATTCTCCTAGGGTTTTGTTGTTGCTGTTCTCTACTGTTTCCTGAATGGGGAGGTAAGACTTTTAAGAGTTAATGTCCCTAACCCATCATCCCCATTCCATTTCCTTGTGGGAGTAACTGCTGCTCTAAATCTTCCCTCCAACTCATTATCTGCCATCCTCCCTCATATCTTAGGCTGAATCTCACAATTCCCAGAAAAAACAAAAAAAAAGGATATGTGATATCTTTATTAAACCAAGATATTGGTCATGCCAGAGATGATGGCTCAGATTAACACTCCCTAACAGGGGTAGGGGCTGTGCTGATCTCTTTGGAAATGTCATACCAGGAGCACAATTTTGCACTTTTTTTTGTTAAACTTTGCACTGTCCTTGCCAGCCCCCTCTTCCAGCCTGTTCAGTTCTCTCCTAAAGGTGGTTCTTCCTTCTGACATGTCCAGTTCACCACCCAGACTGGTCATCAGCCAACCTGGTGATGGTGTTTTCAACCTCATCACTGAGATTGTTACAAAGATATTGAAGCACTGGCACAGGTTGCCAAGAGAAGCTGTGACTGTCCCATCCCTGGAAGTGTCCAAGGCCAGGTTGGATGGGGTTTGGAGCAACTGGGGACAGTGGAAGGTGTCCCTGCTCATGGCAGGGGGTTGAAAGTGGATGATCTTTAATGTCTTTTCCAACCCAAACTGTTCTGTGTTTCTGTGTTGAACAGTGTGGAGTCCAATAGCGTTACCTGGAGGATGCCACTGGTGACAGGCTGCCAGCCTGAGGAAAAAAACTTGTTTACCACCCTCTAAATGGGATTGTGGCCTCCTTCCCATCTTGCAGATCACCCACCCACCCTATATCTTGCCTCAGAGAAGGTTGAATTCCAGGCTTTTATGCCATCTCCTGATGGCACCACCCAGTTGTTGCCCACTCCTCTCCTGAGACCTGCCACCTTCCAGCTGCTCCCTACACACACACAGCCCAAGGGTGTGAAATTCCCAGAAAACCCCTCAGATCCTCCCCAGGTACCTCATAATCCCCACGCTCCTCTCAACACATGGCAAATGCTGCTACTGCTGCCAGTGTCAGCTTCCCAGGTTAGATTTTTCCCTGATTCACCTATTCTGATCTGTCAATTGAAATTCCCCTCCCTTTGTTTGTGTGACTGAATACCTGAGGTAATTGTTTTCTGTATTCATGGGAAAAAGGTTCCCTCCTCAAGGCTGCCTTAAGAGGCATATCTAGAGTCCATCCATTCTCTCCTGCACTGCTACACATCTCTTGTGCAGCCCAACAAAAGGAATCTTTTCATAAAATCACCTTTCTTTCTTCATTCCAAGGAGGCTGAGTGCAGTAGGTGTTCTCTGCTTGCTCATGTGTCAGCAATAGCTGATCTCGAGCACAAAAGGTCTCAAACTGATCCAAATGATTCCTTCTCAGATAACCACAACAATCTGCAAGCTCATCAAACAAACTTATAGGTCATCTTTGCTCAAAGGCTTAGTCAAGGTGACTTTTAAAGAACCCATGAGGCTATTGAAGCATTATTCATTGCTTAGTCAGTCCCAAGTAGCTCAGAAGGCAAGATCTGGATCATGCCTTGTTGAAATTAGTGGCTGCATTCATACTTCACCAGCTGGTGTCACTGGATATCAAAATCTCTCACCTACAACTGTTATTTCATCCATTGCCTTCTCTAAGTGTTAGAAGAACAGTCAAAAGGTCTTGTCTAAAACCAGCCTGGAGATAAACTCCTTCCAAGGTAACATGCACAGAGTATCAGATTTCCTGGAATGCTTGGAAGGAGTGGGGAGTGGTTCTTAGCCAAACCAACCCAAATGGATTACTTAAAACCATTTTATCTTTCAAGACATTAAAGAATGGTCATTAGAAATGTCTTGTGCCTCCACTAAATTTCTTAGGGCAAGAAAAGATTCACCTTTGATATATTACACAATTCAAGATGCAAACACTATTCTCTTTTTCTGGGGTGATATAACTCCATACTCTGTTTAATCTATAAACATCTATACTTCAAGCAAAATAGGAATTTAGAGTTACTGGAAAGAGAATGTAAATTTTCCAGCTGGATTTTTCCTCCCTATAGTTTTCATCCACATAGTTGAAGCTCTTATTAACATTTTGGCTTATGCTGATCCATTTTAACAATTGTATTAGTCTGGGAAACTATAGTAATGACTGTTAAAGCCAAGAGGAACGTCTTTAACAGCAGCTTGTTGGAGACTGGAAAAATATATTGGAAAAATATCACTACATATTTCCTTGTTCTTACACTATTTCATTCAGAAATCTGCTACAGGCAAATGTGAGGAATGGACACTACCAAGTAAATGTTGGTCTGAGCTCATTTGAACTCTCTTATATTAAGTCTTGGCATCTATACATACCTATACACGTGCACACCTAGCAGGATTGCCAGGAAATTCCTGATGAATGAAAAATAGAAAAGCTTTTGGAATTATTTGCTTATTCCCTAATCAAAGTTCTGACCACAGATTATTTTACTCTTGAAGATTTACTGTGGGTGCCCATAAAATACTCGCAGGAAACTTTTGGTTGCTGATTTCTTTGGCTCCTTATTATGTCTTCAGTACTGGCCATTGATGAAAACATATTTTCCTTCATGTCGGAGTTAGTGTTGAACAGGTCTTTATGCACCTCTGGGCTGATCCTAAATTATCTGAAGTCAGAGACACAGAACCTGGGCCGTAGTTCCTACTACATGCCTGGACCTCTCACTCATGGAGAAGTTCACTTCAGATTTTGCTGAAGTGAGGAGTTTAACAGTAAAAATAGTTCTGTCGAATTGTGGGGTTTTTTCTAATCTTGATAATTTGTCAGCATGTCCTCGAGCGGCTAAGTACATAAAAAATGACCTTTTGAAGTTTCTCCCTAAAGGTGCAATCAGAAATAAAGAGAAAATGGAGGAGCTGGAAAGTCAACCGGTATTTTGCTGTGGATTTCAAACATCGTCATCCTTCTCTAGCGAGCAGCGGAGTGAACGGGGGGACACAACTCTCCATTCTGAGCAAGAGCAGCTCTCAGATTCGGATGTCCAGCATAAATGCAGAGAACCTGGCGACATGAGCAGCTGAGGGGAGCAAATCAGTCATTGAGCAAACCAAAATCCGTCCCTTTGAAAAGAAAAAAATGAAATAATAGTTCTGATGGTGGTGTAGGTCTCTCTTTTTCCTTTCCTTTCCTTTCCTTTCCTTTCCTTTCCTTTCCTTTCCTTTCCTTTCCTTTCCTTTCCTTTCCTTTCCTTTCCTTTCCTTTCCTTTCCTTTCCTTTCCTTTCCTTTCCTTTCCTTTCCTTTCCTGAAAAAGCAAAGGAAATATGTATATATCTCTTTTTAACAGTCACTGTAAATACCCAACTGTACTCAAGGCCATTAATGGAGAATGTTTAAAAGACAAACGAGGCCAAGCCCACCCTCTCAACTATTCCCATTTCAGAGCATCTGCAAGTAATCCGTTGTCCGTCCAAAGTAACAAGTGATTGCTGTGCAGTTGTGATCCTTGGTTGCCAAACTGATCCCAGTCTGTGAATGGACATGTCATTTTTTCAACTTGGTTTCCTTTTTTTGGGTTGGATTTACCTATTTTTTTCCCTAGTCAAAGATGTCTTAGCCTGTCCCTGTCTTTGGGCACGTGAATTTCTGCAGTGTTTCTCTTTCGAGTCTTAGGGTGGAGCTGATGTGCTTGGGTTGATCAAACCAGCTGATTTGGGAAGATCTCTGGAAAGTTAACTTCACAGCTGGATTTAGTCAGACATTCCCAGTGGACTTAAAGAAACAGCTGTGCCAATGTGGAACTGCCTGTCACTGCAGGAACTTCAGGCAAGAGCAATGGCATTCCCTGTCTTTTTCTGTACCCAGAGACACTTCTGAGGTTGCTTTCTGTTCTTGCTAAGCTGTGAATTTTCTAAAAGGGCCCTGCAGCTGAGATATATCTATATTTTTGGCATTGATCGATAGATTGATCATTTGGATTCTTTGAATAACAAAAATAACTGTCCCTTCCCTCCCACCTTAAGAGCAAAAGTCGGTGCCAGAGTGGCCTTTCCCTCCAGATGACTGTGGCCAAAGGTGGCCTTGGTGGCTTTGGCTCGTGCTGTCACACAGAGTGTGGTTTCTCTGCAACCTGCTTGACTTCTGTGTGTTGACTCTTCCCTGCCAGAGCACGAGGCACAAGAAGGAGGTGGCACAAACATTTTGGAAGGTAAAAGTCATCTGCATTTTGTGAGCAATGAGCAACAAAACTGAACAATGAGATGGTCTGGAAGGAAAAGTGAAAGACTTTGGAGGACTTGCCACACCTGGCAGTTTTCTCTCTCTTTGGATACTCTGTTTGTTTAACCACCAATGGTCTTACTGCTTTTCTTTGAGAGGAACTAGAATGTTCTTTCAACCTTTGCCTTGTAGTTAAAGCCACGACTGGTACAAATCTACTTCAATCCAGTGTCGATGATGTCAATTCTTAAGAGTCTTTATACATCCAGAAAGGCTTTGAGGACCATCCTAATGCTCCCTTAATTTTGGATTTATGAACTGATATATATATATAAAATATATATATATATGTGCGTGTATGTATATCCATATATTAAAAACAAAAATGAAAATGACACTTTAAATGTGAAGTTTTGAACTGAAACTAATAGTAACCAGAAAATTCAAAATTCAGGCTTGTTCTTTGGTGTTAGTTGACATGATCATGAATTAAAAAAAAAAAAAAGTGAAAGACTGGGAATTTTAGAGTCAGCTGAGTGTGAGGTTTTAATTTCACTGGTTTTTGTTAGTTGAAGTAAAAAAAAATCTTTTAATGTAATTTTAAGCAAAGGTTTTTTAAAAAAGTCCTAGTTTACTTATTTTTAAAAGGAGGAAAAAAAAGGTCTCGGAAAGTTGTGAAAGAAATATTAATTATAATAATACTCAACACATATAGTGCTTTGTGGGACACAATCTGCTCTCAGCTGCAGCAGTCTAAAGGTATGTAGAAATAATTTGAAATAGAAATGTTAATTGAGGTTATATTGGTAAAGAATCATACTCTAACGAGATGGTTACACCCCTGTCATAAATCCACCTTTTCAGAGAGGACCAGTAAAGAGTTTAAACCACTTCCATTTTACTCCAGGATCTTGAGTGGGATTTGTATGATCCAGACACCTTTCTTTCCAAGAGCAGAATTCGTTCCCCTCTTCCCAACTCTCTGCAAAAGTCATTGAAGTATTTTTAACTGATAGATTGATCTTTCCTCTCTCATAGATGCTTCTAAAAGATATTTTAGAAAGTTTCCTAAGGAATCATGCACTTTGAGGTCTGGACATTTTTTAAATCTAATGTTAAATGAGCAAATAACATTAGATTTGTATTTTCTGTACTGTGGGCTTACAAAAGTATTATATTGACAATACTGTAAGTGTATTATTTAAAAAAAAATCAAAAGCTATATTTTGCATGAATGACTAGTAGCCAATTTTCAAGCATTAATAAATTAGAACTTTTGAGAAAAAAATGACATATAACTGCCTCTAGCTGGAGACTTTTTGCCATGTTTCAGTCCAGAGCAAGAAGGTGTTTGGATCTTTATTTTTTTAATTTAATTTTTGTTCTTGAAGCTTTTTCTGAGCTTACTTCTGAATTCTGTTGTTTTCCTGGCCATCCTACAGTGCTCTGCAGTTTGAGTTGGTGGATCTCAGTCCAGTGCCTCGTGGACAAATGTCCACACCACCAAAACCACCCTCCAATCCTGCACACTGGAGACCAGGTCCTCAGCTAAATTAAAACCAGGTCAGAAAGCTGTTGTTATTGTTAGAACGAGCCCACTTCACTTTGGATTGGGATTTGACCTCAGCACATCGTTGTTACTGTTAATTTTTGGTGATCTCAGCAAGTGAGTCCAAGGATGGAATAGTCAGGAAAACTTGGACTTGCCCCTTAATTCCTTGAGCCAATGCTCAGGAGCAGGACAAGTTGGAGAGCAGTGAAGGGGAAATTGCTGCTCTTGCAGAGCCTGTGTTTCTTGTTCAGTGGACAAATTGAAATTACGGTACCATTCACCAGCACTGAATTTACCCATAGTGATATCTCTCAACATGTTAAATATAAAACATTTTATACAAACAGCCCCTCTTTTAGGATTTGATTTCTCTGAGGTGTTGATGCACTTGCAGATGTGGCTTTCCTTGGTCACCTGGACTTTCTCAGTGTTGCTGGAAAGACCATCCTTGAGGTGTAAAGTTATTGAAACTATTGCACAAATGAACTCTCAGAAATGTCTCTGTTGAATGTAGGCTGCAGGTGCTGGCCAGGGATGGCCACCATTCCCAGTGGCTGTTGTTCCCATTTGTTCCAGGAGGGAAGGAACCAACAGGTGGTTTCCTTCTTCATGTGTGTAAATATCAACCGAGTGTGACAGTGCTTTGTTTGATTTTTCACTGTGAAATATATTTCGGAGCTAGAAAGGCTGTGTTCTTAAAAACAAAACAGAATTTAAAGAAAAAAAGTGTTCAGTGCTCCTTGAGCCATTTTTTTCTACCATGTCCATAATGTATTTTTTGTCTAATTTTCTTATTTTGCTTTTATAAATGTACAAAAATGTTCTGTGCTGCAGTTTTGGTGAGTATTTACTGTATCTAATCACTGTTTGATTATTGCCTTTTCAATGTGGAGTGCTGGTACTACAGGACAATTAACATCTCAAAATGAAAACTATGACCTGTATTGTAAAGGACAAGGCTTCTTTCATTGCTACATGGTGCCCTCACCTCCTTCCACCTTCACCTACATTTAGTGTATCTAGAACTCAGAGCCCAGGTAAAGAAACTTAAACACTTAGTTATGGGAAGTTTTATTTCATAAAGGAAAAATACCCAAGGTCCACTGCATCATTTAAGTATTTGTATTTGAAAACCAGGTGTTGAAACAGGGTGGAGGGAGAAGGGACAGAGATGAAGGTAGGTGAGCTCAGGGTAAATGCAAGTGCAGTTTGGAAGTTAAATTCAGACACTATATTTGGTGTCAGGCTCCTCCTTTTCAGCATCTGTCTCTCATTGTAACTAAAGAAGGCTGAATAACCACCAGAAGTGGACACGAGCTGCCTGTGCTGGGAATTTGAGATTACCTTTGCAAAGATGACTCTCCCCAGACTCTCTCCATCATCAATGGCAAGCGTGAGATACTTTCCAGAAGGGAATGCAGAGCACTTCATGGACTCACCAACCAGGGCTGGAAGTGACCTTGAATAACCATCTGGTCCAACCTTTCACAAGAAAGGGAACTCAGATGGGGTTATAGAGCACCTTTTGAAAACCTCTGCTGATGGGGACCATACCACACCCCTGGGGAGCTTGTTCCTGTCAATGGCTGTTCTTATATCCAGGTGAAACCTCTCCTGGTGCAATTTGCACTTGTATTCTCCATGTGGATCCTCGTGAAGAACCTTCATCCCCTTTCTAATCACTCTTTTAGTGCTTGAATAGTGTGATGAGGTTCCTGCTGAGCCTCCTCTTCTCCAGGGAGAAACTCCTTCAGTCTTTCTTCATTGACCCCCTCATCCTTCCCTTTGATTATCTCCATGGTCCATCTTCTGACTCTCTCCAGTCTGGTTATAACTTGATTCAATTGTGAGGACCAGACTGGGACACAATATAGAGTTCCTTATACTCTTGCTGAAAATCTAACCCGGGAGAATCTGATCCTTTTAGTTTCCATCATTTGCCTTCTCCACGTCGCTTTGTAAAATTGTGGCTTTTCATAATATTTTCATATCGAACTTCTGCTTCTGAACAGAGTGGTAGATTCAGTGCTTGAATATGAAGGGCTGTGCAGGACCTCTGGTTAGCTCAAAAATTCAGGATTTTTTTTTCCTGGTCCCATGGACAAAAGAAAACAGTAACTAAAACCACGAAAAGCCAAAATTATAAAGAACAAAACGTATTTATTCAATATGAAGGAAGCTTGGTAGTTGCCATTATTTTAAGTATAATACTCCCACTCTTAAAATTGTCAGCTCCCCTTTTAAAATTCAGTAGGCTTTTCTTTTTCTCACCTTCTCTTCCCACTATAAAGTTACTGTAAAACTTAACTCTTCTGGCAGGTAGAAACCTTTTTCTGAATTCCAAGTTGAACTGGCTCTCTTAGGCTCCTTTCATACTAATCTTGTCTCCAGTTTCCTTCTCTCTTCCTGAGGTATAAACAGCTTTATTTGAGAAAAAGTCTGCAATTTGTCTTTGATCATACAGCTGAAAGGTAAGACTAAAAATATTCATCCTATTGAGCTGCATTTGTTTCAGCTCTAATCCAAATTTGGGCAGTGAAAACAATGCAAGAAATTAACTACAGATCTGAATCCATTAAGAATAGTAGGAAAATTACCTGGAAGTAGCATGCCAAGCACCCTGGGGAGAAAAAAAAACAAAACCAAACCCAAAACAGAACAGTAAAAACTAAGAGATAGAATTACAGTTCTTGAGAGTCTATAAATGAGATTTTTTTGGAGCTATTTCCATTCAGCCTGGCCCAAAAGGAAAATAATTCCAATATCTTCTCTTTCTGTTTTCAGTTATAATCTTGCAAGAGAAGCTGTATCACTGCTGTTTCCAATCAAAGGGATAGGACACACATTCAGTCAAAATACTGCAGGAAATCATCATTCAAATGGGCTAAAATACATTGATTGTGTCACTGATACTAAATGCCCACTAAATCTGCCCTAAATATCCAACTTTACAGTATTGTTTCCAGCCCAACCCTGGCAGAAATTAGATATAAAAATTTCATTTCTAGAAAAAAAAAAAAAGTCCAGAGTGGCTTTAGCAAACGGTGACAATAAAAGAAATGGAAATCCGATTAATTTAATTGGCTTTATTTGCCTTGTTGCTTGAAACTGTTTTTCAGTAATGTTTCAGAAACAGCTGCTGATGTCAGAGGTTTTTAACCTGTGGTCTGTGAAGGCTTCAACTTCCAGAGATTATTTGTGAAGTGTCCATGGAAGATGATTAAAGCAAAAAAGTTCATTCTTTATTATAGAAATAGATGCTTGAAAGGCTTCTGAAGAGTTTTAGTCTTACCTGTGTTTATGTGAAGGCTCCCAAAGATCAAAAACCTAGAAAGTTCAATAAATTAAGATTTATGATTGCAGGATTTGATTTCATGATATTAAGACTTTCTCTTTTGTTCTGAGATTTTTCTGTTCTGAGATTTCACGTAGGCAAGGCTTCCAGACAAATGTATGCCTATATTATGCTTATATTATTAATATTATGCTTATTATGCCTATATTAGTAATAATATGCTTATATTAGTAATATGCTTATAATCATTTTCTGTGTGACACTGCAGAGCAATTAATGGGAGGTTAAAGGGAAGCAAGACAAGGCAGCAAGGACAGAGCAGGATTTGTGGACACCACATGGGATCCTGTTTCTCCTCCAGCTGCCAGACAAAATTAGTGTCTCCTGTAGTTCCCAGGTCATATCTATGAGCTCTGTGTGAGTATCTAGGAAGCAGATAAACTCATTGAGTGGGATTTAGTTCCAAACTCACATACTGGACTTTATTATCTCTGTGAGGGCAGTGTCTCTTGGAGTCCTGTTTCTACAAATGTGGAAATGTACACAGCGCTAAAAATACAACCAAATCTCTGTTTTTAAGAAGTTTTCTCCCTTAGGAGTTAAATATCAAGGGCTGTATTAGAAGCGTGTCCCTTTCAACATCTGGCACTTCCAGCATTAGATATTCTTGGCTCATAATTAAACTTCTGGAAAAGACCTGGTGTCCCCAAGCAGACAGCTAAGGATGTCCCCACAGCACTTCACTTCAGACATCCCTAGTGAAGGCATCTTCCTTTGATGGGATTTCTCCACTTTGCCTTTGTAGTCACAAGAGAGACATGAGCAATTTCAGAGTACAGGCATCAAACATTTTTGGATGTCCACTCAAGGGCGAGATGATTCACACTTTGCAAGTGTCTGTTGCTTTCCACCAGGAAGTCGAGATGCCCAGACTGGAGACAGATGTTGCCCCTGTGGAAGCCTGGATATAGATGAATGTTCCCTGGCAACTTTGCCCAGTCACTGTTGTTCTGTTTGATGCATGCTGAGAAATAATGGTCTTGAAAAGCCTTGGGGAAGACTTCAGTTGGGTATTACAGACAGACCTGGGGGAGGTGTTGTGCCTCATAAAGACTTAGTAGGTCTCATGGAGAGTATTCAGGAAGTCTTGTTCTCTCTGTCAGGTTGTGTCCATATGACCAGCACTTCTGTGTCCAGAAACAAACCATAGTATATAGTAAAAAAAAAAATAAAATTAGGATTTTACCCTCAGCTTTTAGCAGTCAGGAACGTGCAACCAGTTCAGAATTGCATTTAAGAGCAAATTAGGAAGATATGGAGTATGCAGTTAATGATGCTCTGATGTTAAGCTCCGTGTATATCTGTACTAAAGAGCTAAGTTCAGCTAAATACACATTGTACTTTGTGTATGAAAACACACCAGCAGAGCTTGAATAATGTTTTGAACCTCGTGGTCTTTCACCTTCTTATGATTCAAATTGCAATTTCCCATTGGCTTTCTTTTGGGGAATTCATCCATGTAAAGAATTACTGTGTGATATGACACTGTGTGATATGACACTCTTTAGTGTCTGAAATTACTTAGGCTTCTGCATATGCCTTTCCCAATGGACTTTGTGCTTGCAGAGAAGTCTCAAGAGGCCTTTGTGTATCAGTATAATCTGTAAAAACAAATATTTGATGTGTTCATTCTCTTTCCCTTCTACTTGTCAATTTAGTGGCAATGCAACATGCTATAGCTCTGAGAAGTACCAAGTTATTGGATGGAAAGCTGTATTTTGGCTTTTGACTGTGTCAAGGTACAAAGTTACTGGCCTGTTGGGTCTAATATTGACCTTTTTTGGTCAAAATTGGTTTAATTGGTAATGGGATCTGGGGTTATTCAGCTTTGTAATGAGGTGGAAACACAGATATCAATTGCTGCTTTCTAACCTTTTTTGTGTTTTGAGAAATTGTTTTTAACATGTATACTGCTGTAGATGACACAATAAATGTATTATCATTTTGTATAAGTCTGTTCTGATATAAAATTGCACCAAAGAGAACTTTTTGTCTGTGAAGTTACAGGGTAGTGTATTCTTTTCCTGAAGAAACAGATTGAAGAGGGTTTTTTGGGTTAAAATTCTCTTCCTTCCTCGTGGGAAGGAGTCCCTGGATTCTGCTGGGTGAAGTCATTCCCAGACCAACCAGGGGTGAGTTCCTTGCCATTAGTGGGCTGTGCATCCTATTCCCTCTCCATCAGCCATGGAGTTACACAGGGAAGCTGTTTGCCACCCTGCACGTGAATCAAACATGATTGTGGCCTAATACCACCAATGCAATTAAAAGCCCCTGTGCCTCTGAGTTTTACTCCCCAGGTCTTTTAGGACCTACATGTTACTTCTAAGGGGTATAAAGAGGAGAAGAAATTCTGTTGCCCTCAAACAAAGACATGGCCAGTTGGCAGAGGTGGAAAAAGCTTGTCTCTATAACGTCTGACATGCTCCAAGGCTTCATTTCTTTTATAGTCAAAGAGTTTAACCATGAGGTTAGTTTTTCAAATGTCACATGCACTCACAGTACTGAAACAGAGGACTCCACAGGAGATAACCCATTTCTGCTATTTTTCCCGTCTTTATCCTCTGCTTCAGCTATTGTAAGTCTTTGTCCTCCTGGTTCTGTGACTCCTCCACACAGGCCACATCTTTCCCTGTTATCCTCTCTGGTTGTTTAGCCAAAGTACAGATATTTGGAGCCTTGTCTTTTGGTGGGAAATTGGACACACATTTATTGAAACTGAGGTGTCAGAGCAGCCAGGGCCGGGGGCTGGAGATCCCCATCCTAAAGCCTTGTTTAGGCAGGACCTGGATGAAACAGGATCCCGTTTGGGAGTTGGAAGGGACAGAGCAGATATATGGATACAGCTTTTTTGCTGCATTTCAAATCACTGTAAATACCCTTTGGTAATCCACTTATATGGATTTACTGAGTGACCTAAAGCAGCCTCAGCTCCTTTTTTAAGGACTGGATGATGGGGCACAGGAATTGTCTCCCCTTTCCACCACATGCAGAAGGGCTTCATCAGTCATTGTCTTACTGATTGTGGAGACAAGTGAATGTAGAACAGAGAATCTGGAAAAGGCCAATTTTTTCTCAAGATTAAATCTAGTTTAAATGCTTCTCTTAGAGTTCCTTTTATATTTAAGAGGCAGAGAGAGAAAAGGCACCTCCAAAGATATTTTAGCCCACTCTAAAAGGCTTATGTAAGTACCCAATATTTTAAAGACACAGTATCATACTAAAGCTCCAAAAACCAGACACCTGGTTTAAACAAGGAAAACCTAATTTACCAGGCCTGTCAACACACCACATTGTGCACATTACCTTGAACTCAGTTGTGTTTTCTGCAATTGAAAAAATCTTACTCAGATGCTCAAATAATTCTTGCTCTGGGTGCATTAGGCAGCCTTGGGGAAGCTGTGCATTGGTAAAGCAGGTAAAGCTGCCTGCTGGAAGGATTTCTTTTATTCTGGAGCCCACATAATCAAACTTTCTGAAAAGATATGCTGACACAGTCACAGTTAAAAATCCACTCTCAATGAGAAACTCCAGCTACCTTAACAACCTTTCTTTGGTGCAACCCCCAAAAAACCCCAGCTGAAACAGTTGGTTGTGATCTTTCCAGGTTGTCATGTAGTTTGTAAAGGGATTTAAAAATAATACATGAAGAGTTGAACTGTGTAAAAGGGGATTAGAGGAGGAGAGAGCAGCTTTTGCTGGCTGCTATAACTCAATGATCCTTTGCAGCTGCCCTTTGGGAGCTGCTTAAATCTCACTCAGGAGGGGCTGTTGCTCAGTTCACGTCAGGTGTGAGCAGGGGGCGATATTTGGGAGTACTGCCTGGTTTTTTGGACTGCACACATCTGGCTGGCAGCATTCCCAGCTCCAGGAGATGGCAGTAGCTCCACACGGAACACACAGCACTGCCAAACAGCTTGTGACAACCTTTTGCTGCCTTCCGAGAAGGAAAATAACCCTTGCCTGAAGCATTCCCGACTCCCACACACACCATCAAGAAGAGCTCAGTAGCCTTTTCATAGTCCAGACAAAACCTTTATCCAAGAAACTTTTGCATTCCCCAGTTTTATTGACCATAAACTTTAAAAATTCTCAGATGAAATATCCAAACTGGCATAAATTAAATTTCCAAACTCACGACAACTGTAATTACCACTTGCATTTTATAGATGTACATCATACAAATGTGACTACATCACAAGTTGCTTTTTGACAGACTTAACACAGGAACAAAGGTTGTTTTTACAAGAAAAACTGATTAAGGTAGGAATAGACAAAATTACTCATTACAAAGAACATATTTTTCACTGTGACAAATGGGTTAAATGCCTAATTAATGACTTATTTGATGCATATTTATAGAAACCTGGATAATCCATCTCTGCTTTAATAACAGAATTAGAGATGAAGCACCTAAAATCAACAAAGAGGATTCCACGAGTCAAATGTCTATTGACCTAAAGAATTAACAAGAGCAGAGCAAATTGAGGGACTGAAACACTATTTTTTTTAAGCTAAACTGCTGCTGCAGGTCACAGAAAGCAAGATGTCCATGAATGGCTGTGGTCTCTAGCAGTGCTCTCAAATCTGATGCAGGTTCTGCTGGCAATGGTTCTGTCTTGGAAAGAACTGTAGCTGTGTCTTGTGTGCCCTTTCTTTATCCTTGGAGAGGCTGAGGTAGAGTCCAACTCAGTCCTGAAGAAAGAAGGTCACCCAAAGAAGTGATGCAAGCACAGCACTGCTTCACTCTGCTTTACTAGACGTACTTGACTTCACTAGACCTCACTGCTGTGGTGATAATTCTATTCCTGAAACATCATTGAGAGGTGTGATAATGAGCTGAGAAACACTGGGCAGGACTAAGGCAGTCACAGCAGTTCAGTCCTCAAAGGGAGGTCCCCAAAAGGGCACAAAAGCCCTTTTAAAGCACGTTTAATTGTGTGTTTCATTGATGGATACAGCCAATCTTCAAGGTTATGGTGGCAGGTCAGTTCCTGCTCACAAAGACCAGGTCAGAGCACTAAGACCGGGTTTATAAATTGTTCTGAGCTCAAGGTAGCCCAGCTGGCACATTGCATTGGGTTTGCTCTCATTTCTTCCTTCACATGCATAATCTGCATAATATTCTGCTGATCCATATTATCCCATGGACAAGAATGGGTTTGGGATCCTCTGGCCTAATTTAATCTCTTTTCAATAGGCATGGAAGGAAAAAAAATCAAGCAGATATTGTAACTCACTCTTTTTTTTTTGTGGCTCTTGAGATCCCTTGAGATCCCTTTTAAAGGAAGTTGCTGTTCCATAGGCTGCTTGGCAGGTTTCTGTGCTGAACTTCCATTAAATTGACTCAAACTGTCTCAAAACAACATCAGTAGTTATTATGGCAAAGCCTGGCCACCAAATAACTCTTTCAAATGAAGATTAGGAATAATGGACTTGAAAAATGGAAATTTTGGGGAACACTAACAAGGATGTGACAAACATGCTGGGCCTGGGCGCGAGGAGTTAATGTGGGCTATTTTTTTTTTCTTTTTTGGTGCTAAGCTGTTGATTCACACTATCTCCAGGCCTGGCTTTTCACAACAAAAGAGGGGGATTTTATATACTTAAGGAGAGAGAGAACCAGGGTTGTGATAGGGATCTGTATCAGGTGAGAAAAGCAGCTCATGCTCAGGACAAGGAATTCACAGAAGGCTCTTGACACCATGGAAAGCCACAAAGGATCCAGTTGGTATCTCAGGTAGTACATTACAATGTCACAGCTAGAAAGCCTCAGACAGTAGTTACACCATTCTGGTACACAGATGTTTTCCTTTTGGGGCTGATTTTTTCCAGGAGTGACAACTGAGTGACATAGTTGACTGGACTGTTTTCTCTGGACAAAGTCCCATGTTTGTGTGTGAAGGTCAGGTATTCTTGATACTGCCATTTGCACAGTTGTTTCTTCAGTTCAGTTTGGACCTATAGAAAAGAAAAGTAATAACAAAAAAAAGAAAATTAAGGTCTAGTGGACACTAAAGACAAAATATGTCAAAAATATTTGCCTGACTACTCAGCCCAGAGGCACAAAGACACCCAAATCCATCAGGATTAAGCCTTAACACATTTCTAGAAGAACTTGGACTATGTTCCTATTCACTTTTGGAAACGAACAGACCTAATTTCAAAAATTCAGAGGATGACATGCAGAAGTGCATCTGGACATTAGGGCTCCTTGAAGGTCACTGACAATATTTGTCATCGTGGTGGCTCCTATTCTGCCTTTGTTCTCCCTGTCAACCACACAGACACAGCAGCCCCTGTGTGCAACTTCACACATGGACAGAACATGCCCTTTGGAACTTTAAAGACTCTAATAAATAAAAGAAGGGGCTTCCTCCACCAGTCCAGTATTCCAGTGGTGTCCCAGCAAACACAGAGCCCCTCAGCACTCCTGTCCCATCCCAGCTCTCAGCTTCACCCCATCCAGGTCACACCTCACTTGGCAGCAGCACAGTCTCACACATTGTCACAGATACTTAAAACTGGAGAAACCCACACACAGAGAAAACAATAATTACTATTTTGTGATTGCAGGGAACCACCACAGATGCACTGCCAGTTGGGAATGAGTGGCCAAGCTGCTCCAGAAGCAGTTATCCCGAGAAGCATGGACAAAAGCCAACCCAACTTCATCCTGGGGCCAGAAAGCTCTGCCTGTCCCTTTATTAACACCTGCTGGGTTTGTGTGCTGGGAGGTACAAATGCAAAGGATTGAAAGGGTGTTGGCAGTGAATCTGGATACAGAAGGCAGGTGGGGAGCAGAGCATTCTGCATTTATGGCTGATCATGAGGCCAATCTGAGGCCATTAGAAAATGTTTTCCTAAGTACCAAACATGTTTTTAGGCATTATTCATCCATGGGTAGGATTAATTATACCTGTGTCTATCCATCCCTGTGAGGTTCTGGAGCATATCCAGAGAAGGGCAACAAAGCTGGTGAAGGTTCTAGAGAGTGAGTTCTATGAGGAGCAGCTGAGGGAGCTGGGGGTGTTTAAACTGGAGAAAAGGGGGCTCAGGGGGCTCATTCTCACTCTCTACAACTCCCTGACAGGAGGGTGTAGATGGGGTTTGGCCTCTTCTCCCAGGGAACAGGTGACAGGATGAGAGGACACGGCCTCAAGCTGTGCCAGGGGAGGTTCAGGGTGGATTTCAGGAAGAATTTTTTCACTGAAAGGGTTGTCAGGCACCCCAGGCTGCCCATGGGGGTGGTGGAAACACCATCCCTGGAAGTGTTCAAGAAAAGACAACGTGACACTCAGTCCTCTGGTCTGAGTGAAAAGGTGGTGTCTGGTCAAAGGTTGGACTCAATAATCTTGGAGGTCTTTTCCAGCATTAGTGATCCTATGATTCTGTGAGAAGTGTCCCTACTAATCCAGGGGAGAGACTCAGGCACCATTAGTGGGTCATTCTTCTCATCCAACCTACACACTTTTCTGAGGATGAGCCGTGTTTTTTACATTTTCTCATCAATTTTGATTCATTCTGCTCTTTTTGGGGGAAAGTACCAGCAAATTTAGTTAGGTTTTGAAATGATAGGCTCACTAAAATTTACTGCAGGGAATTGATCCAAATTCTAACAATGCTAGAAAACAAGAAAAAAAAGTGTTTGAACAAAACTACTGAATACAGGCTCACCCTAGAAAAGGGAAAGGGAAATGAAGAAACTCACTAGGAGAAAATAAAGAAAGTAAGGAGCATTAGAAGCTTTCCATGGAGACATCAGACATAAAGGAGGAGATAAATTCCCTGACAGGAAAGGCAGCAATCATTTGTAAAGGGTCATGGCTTCAAAGTTTGTTTTGTGTCCTCCTCTCAGAACTGTATGAATACAAATAGAGTCAACAAAGGTACAAAGGGAAAAAAAAAGATGTGGCATGTCATGCTTTCAGGAGCAGATCAAAGCACACATCTGCTCTGAAAATAGGAAAAGAAATTAAAAACAAGAGGAGCTTACGAGTTTTAAAGGTTTTGATGGGATTACGTAATTGCTACTCACCTCTGCATTTGAGAAGCAATACAGAAGAGCAACTACAAACCCCTGGAACAGGGAGGGTAGGGAGAAAAATGCCAAAAATCAGGATTTAAAGCATAGAATCAATGACAGACATCAGGTTTCATTCACAATTTGAGTAAGACAGACAGCAAAACCTGCATATTTTCTATTTTTCCATTTGATTTCAGCTGATGAGACACTATTTATTGAGTTTCCATGATAGAATTAAATTTCTCAATGAACTGGTGACATTATATGTATATTATTTTCCTTGTGTGGAGACAGTAAGGAATGACTTACTGTTTACTGTGTCCTACAAAGTTCTCTCTCAGATTGGGGAGTAAAGACACCTGTCTTATCCAGGTCTATATTTACAATAGTGAATAAATTTATTACAAAGTGTGCCACACCCAGGCTCTGTCCCTCTCAAATCCATGATACTGTTCTGAGTAGAAATATAGGAAAATAAACTATGAAATATTAACATGGTTCACTACTCCTAAAGGATAAGGCAGAGGTTGTTATATATTATCTTTATTTTCTCATTCTTCTTATCCTTACTTTTACTATATGTGAAAACATTTTCAATCAGTTCCCCTTAATCCATAGCCTGGTCTTCATGGCACTCTGTAGGTAGATATTGTATTTATTTTGGTGATTATTGGTATGAAAACTGACTCAGAACTCAAAAGCACAGTGAGATTTCAAATATAAGGGAGCAAAGAACAGAACAGCTCAAGAAGGAGTCAGATGGAATGTGTGTGTTGAATTTGGACACATTAATAAAACCTGCTCTAATAACCCTCCTGACAGTGTGGTTTTACAGATCAAACCTCTCAGGACTGTTAAACATTTTGTCCATCTTACCTGAAAAGAGCCCAAGCCCAGCTCAATATAAAGACGAGCTTCCAGCCCTGTGCTCTCTGGGAAAAATGCAAATACAATGTAGTGCACTCCAAAGAGGGGGATTAAAAGTAACGTGGATTTAGCAAGTCTCCTGGAAAACCAAGAATTAAAGAACTGTAAGGAATGTGGAGTCAGTGATAGACATGATATGTCATATTTTAATACAGAGGGCAGCTCCATAACAGAGGCAACTCCATCCAGTGAAGTTATGGAAAGGTGCTCTGACTGCACTGGTGAGACCCTCACTGACTGGGAAGGGGATTGTTCCAGGAAGGGGATCATTCCAGGAAAGGGATCATTCCAGGAAGGGGATCATTCCAGGAAGGGAATCATTCCAGGAAGGGGATCATTCCAGGAAAGGGATCATTCCAGGAAAGGGATCATTCCAGGAAGGGGATCATTCCAGGACAGGGATCATTCCAGGAAGGACTAGGTTTGGTTACCAGAACATCAACATCCTGTTACTGCTGACAATTTAAAGAAAATTTAATTTAAAACTGCATCTTTCTCCATGTGGCCATTTATGCAGGAAGGACTGGAAGCAAGATGGATTCATTCCCTGACATTTAGTGTTCACAGTTTCAATCTGGGCCCTTTTGCAGCTGTAAAAACTTTGTATTTTACTTTTCTCATTGTCCCAAATGCATCCACCCCATCCTTTTTCCCCTGAACAACAAGCAAGATATGATATTTGGGATGAAAAAGGATGTCCACATTGTTATTTCTTCTGGGAATTTCTCTTTCTATTAGAAGAAGAATAGAACATTTTGTGCTTCTGCCCATAAAAAAATTTCTTACAGCAGTTAGAACAGGTCAATATGAAATACTTACACAAAGTGGCTCGAATGGCTCCCTCCTCCCTCCTGAGATTTCAGTTTATGGACTAGAATTCTGATTACATTCATAAATATAATAAAGTTAATCTAAAAAGACAAGACAAACTCTGTAAATTTGCTTCAAGCCAGGACATGCCTTCAATTGATACAAATAACTAAAAATCCTCAGTCATAGGAACTGCACTGCCATAAACCAGGGCAGGTTTACCCTCAGCTCCAATCAATAGCATTAAAATCAGAATTATTTTTCCCACCAACTTATAATTCTACATAAAGGTGTGCTGAAAGTTATGTTGAATTAATGTGGAGCTACATATCTCAATATCATTTTATGTCTGATATTAGTGCCTTGTGTTTCTTGTCAAGGATCTCACATGGACTAGAGTCCCCCCTGTTCCCTTCATTATTTAGGACAGGAACTGTAACAGACCCAGACCTAAAAGACACAGTGCTCCCTCCCTAAATTTAGGTTGTATAAATATGTGGGTAAGGAATATTTGTCTTAAATTTACACCTTAAGAACTGATTTTAAATTTATGCCAGATAAAATTATCTAGCTGCAGATACTCAAGGCAAAATGAAAAAGTCATACTAATACAGTCAGAAGGATGGGGCCTTTGATGATCCATAACACCACTCCATTCTCATCATCATCCCAACATCTGAAACAACAAACAAACCCAGTCAAGTCCCACGTGAGCTTTCCACAACACACAAAACATTTCTAACACAGAAAAGAAAAGATTAAATCCCTGTTTAAATGTTCCTGCCAGCATTGGTAACCTGATGCCTCTCTAAAAGTCTCTGTAAAACCCAACCTAAAGGTAATTTATTCTGTAGGAAGCAAAGACTGAAGAACCAAAACGATGTCAAGAAATGCACATTTGTATTTTCAGGCTTCTTTCCTTCTCTTCTTACCACTCTACATCATTAATCCATGTCCTGAGCAGGAAGGCATAAAATAGTATCTTTTGCAGCTGATTATCCATGTGGAATGACCTGAACAGGACATTCAGTCAACAGGACATTCCTGAAATGTCCTTCAGGACAGCTTTTAGTAGACAATTTGTGTATCTGGCTCTCGTATTAAAAGATTAAAATAGAATAAAAATCCAATAATTAAATGGAAATGAAAGAAGAAACCACTTAACAAGATGTGATGTGTTTGTTTGGGATGTTCTTATTGGAAGAGATTAAGTTTAATAATTTATGGCTGATTTTATACAGAAAGAGCAACTTTCTTAAAATATAAATATTTCAAGGACTGGCCATTAGGGAACTAAATGATATTTCAATAGTTACCATGACATTTCCAGGTTTTATTATCCCATATATTGAAGTCAAAATCAGAAGACTTAAAATTATTTTCTCACTTACTTTTGTATGAAGTGCAAAATTGAATCATAACTTTGGAACATATGGGGTTTTTTTTTCTTTCTTTTTGTTTTTGTTTCTTTTAAAACCTCTTTTTTCCCCACCAGAGAAACAGAATGTCATATAAAATAGGATGTCCTCGTGTTCCTTACCCAAGCTCTGACTCACCCAGTATTTTGTTGGTGGATTCTTGTGAGGATCCAAGCAAACAGCACAGCAGCAGGAGCTCCTGGACAAACCAACATGGAACACAAGAATTGTTTTCAATACCATATCCCATGGAATATTTATTCCAAGTAGGTTCACAATGCAGAGGTTGGATGCACATTAAATGTCAAATGATGGGTCAGACAGTTTTAAGTAATTTTATGACAACTTGAGGTTCAGGGGAAAAAAAGGAATAAAAGGGTAGGAGAATTAACTAAAATTAAGGGAGAACAAGGGATGCTGTGAAATTTTGTTTTAATAAATATATGCTAAGAATTACTTCAAGGTTTGGGTATGAATTACAAGTACTTGTGAAGCTGGAGCCCTTTTATCCTCTGAACTGTGGCCAACACACATCTCTTTGTACACTAAGTGGAAGAGTTCACATTTTTCTCCTAAGGACTCTCTATTAATCACTCTAGACCCATCAGCTGGTAAGAATTCCATGAAAAATTAGCTAAATCCAGGAACTGATGATTTCTAGTCTCACTTTATTACTGCCTATCATTCTACCATTACACATTTATTACTGATTTTTTTTAAAGAAGTCCTATCAACTACAAATTGCTTTTTGCTCTCCTTGTGGAAATTCCAAAGACCAAGTGACTTCCCGCCACAAAAGGGACTTTAATCTGAAACAGATGATATTTTCACTGATAAATCAACAGAAATATAGGTAACATTTTTAAATACCATATAAGATCTGTAGAAAAGGCCCAGAAGTCGTCCTTCTAAATTTTAGCCCTTTGTTCAAGTCCTTTAAGCTGGAACCATGTTGAATTCAAGTTGTCTTTTTAATCAATGAAGATGAATATTTATATCCAAGTTACCTGGGATCTGAGCTACCCCTGAGATTTGTCTCACCTTCCATTGATTACAGAAGGAGATAAGAATTACTACATTATTATTTCCTTTGTTATCTGAAGTTATCTAAGTGTCCAGTTTCAGGCAATCATGATTGCAATAGCTCCACAAAAAAATTAATTACATAAAATAAAGTCTAAGTATTTGAAAATGAAGGATAAATTAATATTTCTTCACGATAATTTGGATTTCACTCCTAAGCCAAAAAAAAGTCTCAATTTGGGTGCCTTTATTTTAAAATAGCCAAGGTGAGGCAAAGCAATATCTGGGAGTCACAATAAACAATTTTGTGCAGTGAAAAAAATCTTACGTATTTCACAGTTCTGACAATCAGAGATAATTTTAATTTCTGTAAAACCTCAATAAACCATAGAATTGTTTGATTCCTAGTCCTGGTCTCACACTACATTAATCTACCAAATTCTGCTTTCTAGAAGCAAAATACCAACTTAAAGTTAGTGACCCAAACGTCTTAGTCAGTGAAGGAAGACAAAGTGCTTTTAGGATATTATGCAGCCAAATTACTCATCATCTCCAGGAGTGGATTCATCACCACCAGGATAAATAAATAACCACCAAGATAAGAAAGGCAGTGCAATGATGGTTTATGGAGCAATATTGGCTCAATGGGCAACTTTCCTCAGAATGGTGACACCTTTGACAGGCACCTTTTACCTCAAAGCACATATTTATCCACTTCTGACAGCAAAGAGAAATGCTGAATAACTGAGGGAAGGAGCACTAACCCCAGCCAGTGAAGATGAACCACCACACAAACTGCTTGTTGGAAACAAAGGTCAGCAGGAGCAGGGTTTGCAGGTAAATCCCTTCAATAAGAAGCCAGAAGAAATTGGCTAAAATACTGAACTGGAAGAACGCCACTGCAGCCTTGCAAGTAACCTGGAAGTGCAGAGGAAGAAAAAACTGATTTCTCTACAAGTAGAGGCAGAATTTTATGTTACTGCACAAAAGTGAGGAAATTATAACAATATTTCAGTAGCTCTCAGGTTCTATAATTTGAATTGACTTTACTTCAGTTTGTTGAAAGGGATATATTGGGTTTCTCTTACAGATTAAATTCTTTACTGGTAGAAATTGTTACAGCTTCTTTAAAGTCGACAGATATATACAATATTTATCAAAGTTGAGTGCAGCTTGGTCTTTGGCTTTATACAGTGTTGTTGTTTTAATATTTCAATTCTAGCAAACTGAAGAGAAATAGGATTAAGAAATCCAAGGAATTAAATGTTAGATCAAGGATAAATAGAAGTTAAGTACCGTTGACATTAAGCAGTGGTCCATAGTTTCATCTGCAAACAAAACAGCATCTTTGGTGAAAACAGCAATTGCTTTCAAGATAAAGGAGACAAACAGGTGCATATGGATGTAATTCCGGGTACAGTGGAATTTTCTGACATGGAAAGAGAAAATAAAAATTGTTCTTTGAAAGAAATTTCTCATGGTCTCATCAAAACTCAGACTGCAGGCACCTACCAAAGCAAACAAATGCTCTGTCACTATCTGGGAGGGAACCAGGCACAAGGGAGCAGAGCAGTTATTATCTATTTAAGCTGATAAATGTTCCAGTATAATTGTCCTTGAATCACCACACATTTAAAGGAGAGGCCACAAGCAGAGAGTACCTGTGGGACTCTTGGGCTGTATTACAATAATGCCTTTTAATAATTCTAAATAACATTTATTTTTGTTGAAAAAGCTTGCAACAGGCTCAACAAGGTTTTTAGCCCCTTTGTGGTCAGAGAAGAAAGGATTGAATGGGTGTCAGTCACATGTATGTTATGTTATATGTTATGTTATATGTTATGGCTGAGCGAGAAGCAGTTCCTTCCTCTAAATTGCATTAATGTGATGAGGAGCAGCTGAGGGAGCTGGGGGGGCTCAGCTTGAAGAAAAGAAGTCTCAAGGGGACCTTCTTCCTCTCTCCAATTCCCTGACAAGAAGTTGTAGCCAAGTGGGGCCAGTCCCTTCTCCCAGGTAACAATAAGAGGAAATGCCCTCAAGTTGAGGAAATGGCCTCGAGTTGCACCAGGGAGGTTTAACTTGGATATTAGGGAAAATTTCTTTATGGAAAGGGTTGTCAAGCACTGGAACAGGCTGCCTGGGGAAGTGATGGAGTCACCCTCCCTCCGGATATTTAAAATACATGTGGATGTGATGCTTGGGGACAAGGTTTAGTGGTGGCCTTGGCAGCGCTGGGGGTGATGGTTGGACTTGATGATCTCAAACAACTTTTCCAACCCAAATGGTTCTGTTCTTCTATTCCCCTGGATTGCCTGGACACACTATTGGGAGTCTCCTTCAAAGTTTGGGACCCAGCCTGGTGGTCCTGGGTCCCTCAGTGAGGGATGTGACCTTTGAGAGTGGCAGCCCCCCCCAGGGAAGAGGCTGCTCTGCACTCCTGTCTGCACAGGGAGTTTTACTCTTGTCCAAGAGCGTTGGAACCAGTGAAACCCAGGATCCATTTCCTAATATGCAACATCATCAAAAGTGATATTTATATTTAAATCTCTTTAGTTCTCAGTTATGGAAGCCAGAGGGAATGGGCAGTTCAGGATTTCCTCTGGTTCAGGGGCACGAGACACTGTTTCTGCAGAGCATGTCCTGCCATGCACTCAAGGAATTGCTGTCTTATGCTAATAGTGATAGAAGGTGGAGGCATTTCCACTGTATAGTGTCATTAAAGAGACTAAGACAGACTTCCCAGGCAGCTTGATTGTTTTAACATCTTTAGGGAAATGCTACGGCATGGATTGAGAAGAACTCATCACCATCAACAGCGTTATGTCTTAGAATGAAATAAAATAATAATAAAGAATAATTAAAAAAACACACAAAACAAAACCACAGAGGATCTGAGAGAAATTAGGATGAGGCTGCCTTAAAACACCCTGAGAAGGAGCCCATTTATATTTACCTGAAGGCAGCAAAGACAATTAGAGCTGTAACAAGAGAAGTCACTGATGCTGCATAGCCAGCGGTGTAGACACGCCAAAATGCAGAATAATAGGATTTCTGTGGGGGAAAAGAGACACAACCCAATGCAGGTGGTTCTGCAGGATACACTTCCCTTCACTAGTCAGTCCCACCACTCCTGTGCTTGAGTTCTGCTTCAGGATTTCCCCTCCATCACTCACACACATCATTTTCCTTTAAATCCCACTTAACCTTACAGAGCAGACAGATTTCCCAGCCCACAGGCTCACCTGACCCCTTTGAGCATGTTCAAAAAATGTTAACTTTGTTAAGTATTTTTTCTCTGAAGGCTCTGGGGCATTGAAACCTCCTGGTGGGTGATTTGTGAACCCATCACTTTAGCCCTGGGCCAGACTCGATAAGTATTGATTTCCATAAACACCTATAGCTAAAAGAGAAATAAAACTCACGTTTGCAGGTGAGGAAACTGAAATGTTGAGAAACAGTTGCATCATATTGTGAATGTAATAAAATTAAAGCCAAGAAAATCCATCTCAGAGTCCCGAATTCTTTGGACAAGCAGTTCATTCCATTGCTGAGCACTGTAACACTGTAAATTCTTTACAGTTCATTTGTTTTCAGTTTAGACATCCTATGTCCTAAGAAAAATGAAGCATGTTCACATGGCTTTAACTATGCAAATTTTATTCTGATTGACTACAAAATTACCTAATTATTTAAAATCCCCAGAAACTAAATTATTTGAATCCAGGCAAGTTTCATCCTCACAAATGCAATGGACATTTTGTTCTCTAATTGATCCAAAATCTGTTTACCCGAAAGGCTGCAGTTGCAGGTTGAGACAACTGATTAGCAGTTTTAAGTAGATCCATAAATAAATCATGTAACCCTGTCGAGGTAAGAATCATCCTGATGTTTCTGAAATAGTCCTGATCTTTTATACAAGATTTTCAAAACAGAGATGAAAACTGGAAAACAGGGTCTTCAAGTGAATAATTAAGTATTTCAATTAATTTTATCTGATTTTGTAGGATAGATGAAAAACACAACACTGCACATACAAAGTACAAAGCAAGTGGTTCTCCTAGAAAATAATTGGAATTCTTCTGACTTTCCCAGGTTTGCAATGTAATGGAGATTACTGATCTTATCTTCTCTTTATAGTCAAACCTGCTGCATTTGACTGGAATAACAAAGTAAACACAACCAGAGCACGGACAGGAGCTCTGTACTGAAATCTTCCATGCTGTTGAAAGGTAAGTATAGTTCCTTGCTTCATTTTGGCCTAGGCCAGCTACAAAGTACACCTGGTTTAGCATAATCCAGGAATTGCTTGGAGAAACCACCCTGGAGAGTGAGTTCAGCTCTGTGGGTGAGCTCTGTGTGGGCAGCTGGCCCCAGGGCTCCAGAATACACATCCCCTGATGAATCTTATATCCCTTCTGAACTGTTTACATGGTCTCCAGCATCTTTCAAGAAGTTTTTTAAGCATTTACATAAGTTTTCTTAAGCATTTATCTTTCTAGATTCCCCACCAAGAAGTCAAGTATTCTTAGTTTATAGGTAGAGGATTGAGCTCTGTATCTTTCCTGCCTGTTGCAGCTGTTGTCAGGTTCAAAGTTCACGTAGCCAAATTTCTGAAGCAAGTTATGTCTACACTTCCCAAAGTTTCAAATATCTGAACTAGTGTGTTCTGGAACTTTTGTGCCTGGAGAACAAAACGTTTAATTCCAGACAACACCCAGTGTGTCAGTGGTGACAACCTTCTCCACCTTTTTGTGTCTTGCTTTGGCCTGTGATAAATGGTCATTTTCCACTGTTGAGTCATGAACTGCACACTCACAATGAGTTATAAGAGTTATTTTCTTTCACAGACTGGAGGAAGTCCATTGCTCCTACAAACCAGCACAGTAGGAGGAGGATGAGGCAGAGATGTGTTGCCTTGCACTTGTGCAGGATGTGTGAGCCTTGTCCAAGACTGGGGATGAGGAAATGGAGACATTCTTATTCTCTCTTGCTGGAACTGTCCCATTTAGCCCAGGTCAGAACTCAAAATCAGAGACAGCAACCACCTCTGTGTTAATTAATAACCTTCAGCCACGAGAAGTTCATCAGTGAGGCACCAGCCAAGTGTGAAGCATTTCTATCCTGGGGCCAAGTAGGATTATGAGGAGGAATTTAAATCCTGTGAAGAGGTGGCTGTGAAAGAAGTGCTGCAGGAGCTTAATTGAGTACCAGTGATGATCATCAGAGAGGGAAAATAGAGATTTGATTCCTGCTCCATGAACAGCTAAGATAAAGTATAAAAATCTTCATATCATAGAACCATAAGATGGTTTGGGTTGGAAGGGACCCTAAAAGATTGTCTAATTCCACCTCCCCTGTCACAGGCAGGGATAACTTCACTAGATCAGCTTGATAAGGTCTTGTGCTAGTGGCGTCCATGAGTTCTCTCACAAAGGTGTGCATTGACAACCATGGTATGAAGTTAAGAAGTATTTTTTTCAGACTCAAATAAAATCTTTGGGGGACAAAAATCATCAGGAGGGATACAAAGGAATTTTCCCTGAAATATTCCCTACAGACAGGTTGGTGGGGTTTGTAGGACTTCCTTTGGAGGTGGGTGTATGAAGAGGATTCAAATCACCTCTGTCAGAGAACCAAAGCCTCTCTTAGGCAGAAAAAGTGAACCATGAGTCTATTCATTAACACCAACAGGAGAAATTTGGACGGAGAGGAAAGTACCCCCTGACACTCATTTCCTTTTTATTAAGCCTTATTTGTTAAACGAGCTCTAAATAAACCTAAAAGTTTGAAGTTTAGTGCTGAAAATGGGTAATTCCTGCGTTCTGGCAGGAGTCAGGTGTGTGGAACATCCAGCTACTCAGCACACTCAGGAAAGGATGCTCTGGAGATGTTCAGAAGCGGGAAATAAAGGACTCACCTGATCCTCAGGTCCTTTACTGGAACCTTCATCAAATCCACAGGCAATGGTGTATGGTGGGAATGGTTCTGACCAATATGCCTCCTGTGTACAGTTTCTCTGCAGGAAACCTTTCATGGCAAAATAGGGCAGAGAATTGATTAGGGTGGGGTGTTCTTTAAGTTTTGATGAACAACAACAATTTTTTATTCCTATTTTGATTCTTAAGTTAGGGACATACAAGCCTAGGCATGTTCACCTATCATTCTATCTATCGTTTGAAAATTTGAAAATTCATTTCAAGATGCAGCAAGACTTGTACATTTTGTTAAGGGAAATCAAGTCTGAAAAGTCAATCCACACGTGGAGGAAATCAAATTATATATTTACAACATATTTGGGGATTGTGGGCCAAGCCCTGAGCCAACTGATCTATATTGGAAACTAGACACAAGTTTTGAACTTGGTCCTGCTCTGACTGAAGGAATAGACCAGATGACCTCAAGGAGTCCTTTCTAATATTAATTATTTTATGACTTTATAAATCAGTGATTCTACAATGTATTCCTTTTTAAATTCAGCAACATAGTGACGTTACCCATCATTTTTAGACAACCAAAGAGATGAGACAGTTGAGTACAGCATAACACAAAACAATATTGACCACAAACCAAGATGTGTATCTGGACAATTGCTGTAGGATAGCATTGTGAATCAGGAAAATATGAAGGAATCCTCAGATATTAGGATTAAAATAAAATAAAGTAAGAGGGATAAAAAGAATAGGAAAGAAGTCTTGCCATGGGTATCGGTGAATTCTTCAAAAAATCGTGGACAGGGGATTTTAACCACTTCTCCAAAAGTGGCTCTGGGCCAGCAGGTTAAACCATCCCAATCTCTGGGACACCCTGCAAACAAAAAAAAAGCTTCTAAATAACACAGAGAATATCACACAGCTGATCTTCCTTAATGAGTTTGTCTGAGGCTTTCCCAATAATTCACATGCAAGAAGAGCCACAACAGAACATGAAGCTCAGCCAGGGAAGGAATGTATTGTTTTCCTCTTCTTGAATAAATCCTTGCTCACTTGGCATTCCAGATGGACCTTTACCCACCTTATTCCATGTGAGAATGTACCTGAAATTCAAGCAGACACAATCTGAAAGTCAAATCAATTGGAGGTCTTTCTATTGTCACAACAAAATAAAAACATTGAATAATTATCGGCACTTGAGATTTCTCATCAGTATTTATAGTCTGATTGAAAAATACCAGGCAGAAAAATTCACCCTTAATCCCTTGATTTCATGCTTAAAATGTACCAGTTTCACATGGCTCAAAGGAAATAGGGGCCAAAGGCCCAGCCTTGGGCAGTCAATGGTATTTTTGCAAATGATTTCAAAAGGGGTTGGATTCATCTCAAACCATAAGAACATCCCCCAGTGTTATATAANTTTATATGTTACACAAAAGTAGGTCTCACTGGTTGGCATCCATGAGGTTCCCTGAAGCAGAGGCTGCTGGCTGATGACCCAGGGCATGAATGTGATAAAAAGGGCTTTCAGCAGTTTTAGTTAATCACAGCTTTGTCACAGTTGCATCACATTGGGACTTCCAGCTGTTGGCAAGTAGGTGTGGGTGCAGTACAGAAAAATTACCAGCATGTAAATGTGCCTGAACCAATAAAAAAAGCTTCATGTTGTAACCAAAACTAATCTCCAGGTGGTTGTAAACTGGATGTAAAGCAGTTCAGGAGCCGGGTTTGGGAGGTCATATTTTCATTCATGACTCTTTCCTGTTTCCTCTGTGACAGATGACAAGACATATCTAAAATTGTCTAGAATTGAAATTTGGAAGCAATATTGCTTACCTGGAGCTGAGCAAAGTTACTCTCTGGTTTCCAAAAGGATAATTCCGAGAATCTCCCACAGCATTATCCTCCCATCACCCTTGGGAGGATGAAATTCCTGGTATTCCCAATTTACCAGATGGGAAAATAGAGGCCCTGATTCATTAGCTATGATTTTAATTGCCTAAAATATGTTAGCTAATCTTAGCTCTGTTCCCTTGGAAATCAACAGAAAGAGGCAGTGACTTCCAGCACATGATTCATCCCAAATATTGGCGACTTCTTTCCGAGGGCAGGATGAATCACAGGCTGCAAATACCTGGGTTTCACTTATGATTATACTCTAAACTAAGCTGCTAATTTTCAAATTAACAAAGCCAGGTAATATCAGTCCCTCCTAGACATGCAGTGGCCCACACACTTAGACTTAGCAAGCGAAGTGGTCCTTCTTAGACTAGAGTAGATTTGAGGAGCTGGGTCTAGAAATCTAAAATGGGGGGTTAAAAATGACATTTGGGTGACCTTGCTTAAGAATGGGACTTTTATGTTTAAAATCCTGTATTTGACTTCATTTCCAGTGACTTCCTCAGTTTATATCAAAGAAACCACTGAGTGCAGAGGCCAAAAGGGAATTTTACATGACGAGGTTTTCAAGACACTGGTGGGTGTCCAGGTTACCTGAGACTCCATAAAGACAACTGCAGTAGGAGTTGTATCAGTTAAAGTTGACATCATAGGTATTTAAGTCTTGTTTAGTAATCCAGGCTGTTTATTTTTTAGATAGTGGAGGAAAATAAGCATTTTTTAGAGCTTGATTCATTTGACCTATTTTACACATCTATTTCAAAATGAGATACTCAAGAATGAGTGTCTGCTGAGGACACTCATTAGAACCTCAAATCTTGCTCTGTACAACAAGAATGACGTGGAACTACTTTAGATTAAAAACTCTGCAACACAGACTAATCCCAGCACAGATTCTCTGTGACTGCTGAGAAGTAACTCCACAAATTGTGATCGTTCTGTTTGTCTTGTTGAGTTCCTGAAAACTGAAATACAGGCTATGGACTTTTGCCAATCTTTGTCTAGTTTTATCCTCCAGATAAAATATTGGAAATAAATGGTTTTTCTGGATCGAATGTTTAATTTCAAAATATATTGAGAAAGGCTGTAAATACCAGAACAGATCTTCATTAAAGTCTTTTCAACTCTAGAGAATAAAAGGTGGAAAGGTGAGGTCTGAGAAGCTCAGAGTTGACAAAGTTGAAGATCTTTAAACAGTTCAACAGAACTCTCAGGGATTTATATTTCCTTGAGTAATCTTTGCTACAAAATTGTGTAATTATTTTTATGTTAAAGGAAAGACACTTGGAATGACATCCAGTAATGCATGTGATAAATAATTCTTAAAAATACCCGATTTATGCCAGAACTTTTTTTTTTTTATGGGTTCCTGAGTGTTCCAAGTGCAAAATGTGTCCAAGAGATATTCTGGACTTGATTAAAGTGTGTGGGGGTATTACTATCAAAATAGACTAGGAAACTAGAAGAGGAATATGAAACGTTGGAGTGACTGGAAATACTGCACAATAATTTATAAGACAAAGGAAATATTCTGGGGGTTGGACTCTAATTTTCAATATGCTGCTAAAGACAGATTTTCAGGTGGTCACAAGTCTTCTTTCCCAACCAAGTGCATGAGGCACCTTTTTCTCATAAATCCTTTGCAGAAAATAAACATCTTATAATTCACATAACTGAAAAAATTCACTGTGGTGGATTCAAACTTTTCTAAGCAAAGTTGGCCAGAAAAAAGTATGCCTGAACCTTTGAAAGAGTTTGAACATTCTGAAATTTCACTTTGAATTATTTCAAAGTGTGTCTCCACAATGCCAAGAAGGGAACACCTTACACAGCATTTTAAATATATTTTACAGGCTCTGTTACTTATTCATTTTAGTTTTCAAAATATATATCTGAGCATGTAATGGACTTTGAAACAGGAACACAGTAAATCTTTTCAAGCCAACAAATAATGTGTAAAATTGTAAAATACAATATTTTTAAGAACTTGGGATTTTTTTATTTGTTTGGGGTTTTTCCCCAAAGAATATTTTCACCAGATTGGAATGATTCCCAACACAACAAAATCTCAGCATGCTTTTCAGTGTCTTCTGTGGAAGTTTCTTTGGAGTTTTAGATATAAGTAAGGAACACACCAAACACTTTAGTAATGTAAGACATTCCAAGTAGGGTTTTCCTGCCCCAACTAAGCTGCTAAACTTGTCAGAGTCTGAACCAAATATCTTAGTTTCATTCTGTAGAAGTAAAGAGAAATGCTGCTCCAGAAAATGATTCATCTCATTCCAAAGTGTGTGTCTAAAATGCAATGAAATGTGTTTTAGGGACACCCACCTTCCTCCAAGTACTTTAAGGGACTCTAAAAAAAACCAAATCTCAAATTTCGAATTTTAGTGAGTCTAAAGTAAGATGAGGCAAAGTCCCAGCATATAGAATAAGCACTTTGAGCTATTAAAAAACCAAATAAAAGAGAAAGCAAAGCTTGACCCAGGAGAACAAATGTTATCTTGACATTGTGCACCTCAAAAGATGTACAAGGGATTTCATACAGGGCTTCAAAATCAGGGCCGTTACCTCTGAGATCAGGTGAAGCAGATCCATTCTGTTCTAAGCACAGAGCCTCCTCTTTCACCACCTGCTGGAATATCTTGCATTCCGGATGGATTCCCACAACCTCAGTGAGAGAAAGGCAAAACAAACCAAGAAGTTCTGTCATTATCAGGATAAGAACCAGGTTTCTTCCCAGTTTGTGTCTTGTGGCTCATACTGGGAGGGCTGAGAAAACCCCAGCTGCAGGTTTTTCTGCCAATAGGGCACATAAATGGCCAAAGACAGAACCACAAAATCACACAATCACACAATCACAGGATCAGTCAGGTTGGGAAAGACCTCTGGTCACGTTGAGTCCAATCTTTGACCCAACCCCACCTCGTCACCCAGCCCATGGCACTCGGTGCCACATCCAGTCTCTTCTTAAACACCTCCAGGGACGGTGACACCACCACCTCCCTGGGCAGCCCATCCCAATGCCCAGTCAAGAGAATTGTTGTGCATTTATCAATCTCTAGACGTGGCTGGGTGTGCACAGTTGGATGAATTCTTCATCCCATAATAGTCAGGCTCATGCAGCACCTCTTCTCCGCTGTGGATATTTATATCACTTTCCCTTTATACCTGTATTTTCCACGAAACTTAAATGAATTTTGGTCATTGGATCTTCACCTCTTTGTCAACTGAACAAAATTGGATGAATCCAGCAGCTATGGGAATGTTCACACCCTGTCCTCCAAACAAAACATACCTGGGGTCTGACCACAGAAATATTTCTTCCCCATAACACAATTTCTTTTTTTTTAATATTCACGTTTAGATTTTCTTTTGTTTGGTTACTCTTGTCTTTTTTTGTTGGTCGTTTGGGGTTTTTTAATTAAATATTTTGGCTGTTGAGAACTATCTATTGCCAAAATATCCGTGTTTTGATTTTTAGGATTCTCCCAAGAGTCAAGTTTTCTTTAGAGCAGGAATTAGTCCTAAGTGAGATGATGAAGTCTTAATTACCCTTCAGGAGGGTGTTCCTACCCTGTTTTGGTGCTGATAGTAACAGTTTGGACTCCTGGTCTTCTTTGAAACCCTGAGATTACAATAACATAAAAATCACTCTACTAAGAGAGCACCATTAAAGTTCTTTCCTTCTGAACGCAGTTGGTATAATTATAAAAATAGAAAAATAAATAGGAGCAGAAATTTTATGTCCTTTGGGACTCAGATAAGAAATACTGAAGTCCAAGAATTTAGAGAAAAAAGGAAGATGGTCATTTTGGCCACAGTTTAGTCTGAATGACTGCAAAATTCTCTCAACATGTTATCTGAGGATGTTGCACACACTTTAGAGGCACTGCTGCCATTTTAACAGATGAAGAAACAAGAAAAACTTAATTACTTCTTTTTGAAGCATAAGGAATTACGTTTATTTCACATATTAAGTCACCTACATTTGAACAGCTGAATGAATTTCTAGACAACAGTTGTTAAATAGGGTCTAAATTCATCTTCTTAATACAGATATTTGGTCTCATTTAGATGCTGTCATGTATTTTCCTTGAACTCCGTCTTTAATCCCAGAAATTTTCATTATTGCAGAGGGTTTGGCTTCTTTGCAAGCTGGGCTATGTAAGGCAAAGCCAGGGGCTGTTGGTAGTTCTATTAATAGAAATTACAGATTTTAGGCTTTCTGAGGAAGACTGTAGGCCTTTCTAAACCTCTAATGACTTTGAAAAGTCAGTACAGATGCAAAAATGTCTATATTGCCTTTCGGTCTCAGAAGTTGATTTATTGGCCTTCAAATTATCTCAAGTGAGAAGGACAACCAGGATCATTTCAGCCTCCACAGAAACTTTAGTGGAAGTCATGTAGACTATTACAATTATTAGCAATAATATTTGTTGAGGGGAAAAAATGAGAAGACAACTTTATCTTTAAAATCCTTTAAAAATTCTGCCTACATTTGGGTTTTAAAGTAGCATAGCCAGACTTCTTTTAATTTTATGAGGCCCCAGAGATGGTTCATACATGCTAATATTAGAAGAGAGAGAGGATTAAGGACACTGAAAAGAAAGTCAAACAGTGGCTTTTTTCACGCATTATATTCCTCCAGTGGGTAATTCAAAATACATTTTATAAATCAGCATGAGTGACTCTTAAAATAGAAATTCTTGCTCTTCAACTATAGTAACTCAATTCTGAAATGAAATTTTTCAGGTATTAAGAGGATCTCATTGCTTTATATTTAAACACACTTTTCACTTTGCAGTATGCCTACATAAAAAATTATTATTTCAGTAAAAGTAACAAAATGTTTGCTACATAAATCTCTCGTTATTTCAGTTCATAAAGGTGGATTGAGCTGGACAGGAAAATAGCCCTCCTACTTTCTGGAATTTCTGGACTCTGTTACTCCTAATAACTTTATGTTTGGAATATTCTTAGGTTTGATGTTTAAAAATCATGACAACTTGACATGATGCTCTACAACATCCTCTACACTGAGTCCTCTGGTAAAAGGCTTAAAAGCAAGGACCAGTCATAGCCCAAAACGAAAACCAAACATGAAATTTGAACCGTCTTTGAGAAACAAGCACTTGGGAGGGATGGGCTAAATTAGCTCCTATCTCATGCCAGAAGTGCTGGGAATGGTGGAAACACACATAATTAGCTCTGAAAAATTTCAAAGGAGGAAGAGTTACTTTTCTCCAGAAGTCAGTTTAAGGGACCCAAGCAGCTGATAGAGGTGGGACACAAATGAGGGATTGAGCTCCCCAAACAGTACATCAGGCACTGTGTGAGTGTGTCAGACCCCCTGATGCTCCAAGAGGCTCCTTTTTTCACACCTTTGGTAAATCAAACCTGCTGAACCAGACCCTCAGTGACCATTTTCTGGAAGAGTTGTCCTGGAATCAGGGGAGTGCTCTTCATTTACAGGGCCTGGGAATGCCCCTACCCTCTGTGTGGGGAAGTGGTACAGTGTTGGTTTTACACCAAGGAGGAATTGCTATAACACATCAGATCCCCACTCCATGTAGTCCAGGCTCCTGGCCTGGAAAACAGTGATAAATCCCCCAAAAACATGGTTTTATTATTTATTGTAGAAATCCTGAGCAACAACTAGTGATACCCAGAGGTCAGTTAGATAATGGAACAGGGTGCCCAGAGAAGCTGTGGCTGCCCCATCCCTGGAAGTGTCCAAGGCCAGGTTGGAGCCACCTGGAATAGTGGGAGGTGTCCCTGCCCATGGAACCAGGTGATCTTTAAGGTCCCTTCCAACCCAAATCATTTTATGATTCTATCACCAAGGTACGACCTCAAGCAATCCCACTGCCCCTGATAGATAAGCAATTAACCAGTGTGCTCAGACTTTGTTTGCTTCTGGGTTATTGGATTTGAGGTGGGTGGACCCCGAAGTTTTTATTAGAGGTTGATAAATACGTTAAATTTTACTGACACTTCAGTGTCTGAAAACCAACAAGTGCAATTGCAGATGTAACCTACAGACTATCCCCTAAGAAGTAATAATGTTAACTTATAATCATGCAGCCTTCCTGGAACTAATCCCACTGTTGGCAAAAAAAAAAAGAAAAAGGAAAAAATGACACCTATACAAGGAATTGAGAATAGTGATGATGCTTCAATTTGTTGGTTTTCCTCAGGCTTTAAGAAAAGGAAAGACATTAAACCATTTTATAGTTAAAGAAAAGCCTTCTGGGTAGAACATTGCTTGTGATTTGTTGTCTGTGGGTTACTTATTTTTTGTTATTAGTCTTACAATGCCTTGAGTGAAAAGTTCCTGTTGTTGCTCTAATCTGCCTACAAGGGTTGGGTAATGGGGGTTTCCACAAAGCAGGGGCTCTGCATTTGGTGCAGGGACATAGTTTTGCAATTTGGGAGGCATCTGCTGTGAAGACAGCCCTTGTAGGAAAAGAGCAGCTCCTGCTCACCCTAAAAAGGATAATTCAGGAACAAAACAAAGCAGAGCTGTCTGAGGGAGGCATGTCCAATCTGGCACAGTGTTCCCAGCCTCAGGAAGAAGTGCAGGAGGCTGATTTAAAATGTTACTTCTTGGATCAATATTTCCTGGTATCTAGGCAATAACCTGGCATGAACCTCACTGGAAATCACAGTGGGGTGACTTCACCCCAAGATTTACACCTACAACTTGGAGGTTTCATGCCCTCAAGGGATGGAGCTTTGCATTGGTGAGCATCACAACACAAATTTACTTTTGCTGGCTTGAATGTTACTGACCAACCAAAATTCACAGTGGCATTTTAACTTAGTCCTAACCACTGAAACAATCTTGCCTGGAACATAATGAACACTACAAAAATTACCTGTGACAGGCATGAATGTTGTAAAAACCTAAAAGAGTTTAGAAAGCCAGATTTTGGGCTTGCACTTACTTTTAAACTTCATTTTCTTAACATCTTTAAGGTTATTGCATTGAAATATTAAGTTTACTAAGCATAACATTGTTTTCTATTTCCTCTGTTACATGATAGTTTATTTGTTTCCCCAAATCTAAACAGAAAAATTAAACTAATGGCACTTTAAGCTTTGATTTGCTTATGCTGGACACCATGAGATTTAGCAAGTACTGGGAAGATTTTTTCTAGCAATCCTCATGCCATACTTAGTGCAATTTAGTTAAAAGCAATCTTTCCTGAGAGTCCATCCAAAGATGGTGCCTTTAAGCTGTTGTGGCAGTAGAAAAACTGTAATTTAGGTGTTACACAAAAGAGATCTTCACTCATTAAGAAGTCCATCAGCACACTTGGGGAAAAGTAGGGATATTTCCTATGCTCTCTGAAAACAGGGGAAGTGCTTCAAAGCTGGGCACTGAATACATTATTCACCTTTGAAAAAGCAACTCAAGGGGATCAAAGAGCTATGAGTAAATTGGTAACACTTAGTCTTTTGGAAAATTAATCAAAACTCAGAGAAGTGGCTGAATTCATTGACTAGACGAGAAGGTTTCCAGAACTTGAAGGCTTTTTCTGGTGATCTAGTTTAGTTTGCAGTGCCATGCAACCCTAAAACCTCACAGATGGGTTTTGCATCATTTACTGAGAATATTCATCACCGATCTTTCTGCCTCTATCTACAGCTTGAATCCATGTCTCACATCTCATCCCAGATATCCTCTGAAATCACCTCTGTACCCCCAGTTCTCACTGTCTGTGCTTCCCCTGTTCAGTTTTTCTGATCTGACTCTGGTGTTTGGATATTTCCACTCTCCCTTATACAAATTGTCTGTCATTCATGTCACACACCGACTCCCACCTCGGAGGATTAAAACTCACCTGGCATTTTAAACTACAAGAAAGCACAGAAACAACAATTCCTGCATCTCCTGACCATTTTTAAGTGTGGAATGAAGTGTTCAATCAGTCCTGAGAGTTGGGCAGTGATGCCAAAGACAAAGAGAGAATCAGGGCATGTTGTGAAATAGATAATTTTTTTTCCAAGTGAAATTTTTGTAGACAGGAAAGACTTGTATGACGGAGGAAGGCTCATAAAAAAAAAAAAGTTGAATAATTGAAGAAGCCTTTCATAAACCCTTTTCATAAACTTCTCAGTGTGTTAAATATATTTCATCAAAATCTTCCATAAGGTCTGTCTCCTTCCATCTGCTTAACTCCTTTCTCAAAAAGCCAAGTGCTAATTAAAAAGCTTTGAGACTGGGCAGCACAGGTCACTGAAGCCAATTTTCACATGTGCTTTGAAGAGATCTGGGGCCAACCTCGAGCTCCAGGAGCTCTTGACCATTTTACAGCTCCATTCACAGTCACTGCAGCAAAAGTCTTCCTATCAACCCCCTGTCCTATAAGTAACTCTGGGATATTTATAATGTAAGATATGAGTGTTGTGTTCTGTCAGAAAACTACAAGAAACTGTAAAAAAATCAAGATTTCTTATGCAGTAAAAAAGTCAACTCAAATTTTACAAGCTCAATTGCTCTTGTAAAAACAGCTGAACGTCCATCTAGGTCATTTCCAAGCCATGTTTGCCACTCTTGAGTCTGAAAAGCTGGAGGTCACCACAGCAGTGACATGACTCCAGTCACCAGCCATTCATTCAGCTCCCACAGAAAGTCCTGCCCTCAGCTCCGAGCTCTGACACAATCCTGATCCCAGAAGCTTTCAACCCCAAAGCTAAAGACTTATTTCCAATCTTTCTCTTCAGCCAGTTAAATAGATTATTTCAGGAGTCTTTTTGCTGAAAATGACTACCTAGAGGATATTTTCCATGTTTGTTTTCTCCCTCTAACTCGATTACCTATGGAACAAGAGAAGCTGAGACACTGATTGCCTTACAGTCATTTATTTAGAGGAATATCTTTTCAAGATTGCTTTTAAGACATTGGGGTAATGCTTGAATGCTCCTCTGTGTATTGGACTGTATTTATCTGACTGTATTTAACTGCATAACCTTATGCAGAACATTATTTGCTATACATACATACCCATGTATCTCATTATATTTATTCACTCATAGGTGTTCTTTATGAGTCAGTTCAGCCATACGAATTTATTTTGTTTATAAACACTATGTAATTAATATTACCTTGAGAAAAAAAATGAATGTATTAGCTCTGTGCTAATTCTGGTAGAGCATTTAATTATCATTAATGCTTGAAGAGTAACAGAACACTAATAACTGAGGATCCTCATGTTCTGCTACTGCAAGTATTCCTGTAAATTAAAGGGAAATTTCTCCCTTTCTGTATCATATTTGACTACAGGTGGGATTCATGTCATCTAATCCCAAAAAACTGAAGCCTAGAAGTCAAAGTCCATCAGCAAGTTCACTCAAATGATCTGTATTTTTGGAGTGTTTCCATCTCTTCCCAGTTGTTTTTAAAGAGGCTTAATGAGTAGATTTAGACAAGATTCCTAATTTTAGACAGATAATTTTAGATTATTAATCTGAAGTCCCCCATCAGGCCTCCCTTGATGATCAATGAAAGCAGACAAGAAGTTCCAGGGAAGGATTCCTGCTGCCTTTCTCAGACACCTGTTGGAGGACGGAGTCACTCCCTGTACAGGAGTTTTCCCATCATTAACTCCCTCCAGACTAAAGAAACACCTAAACAGACTGATTCTTCCACACATCCAGTTCCCTATGGAGGGGAATTTAAAGTCTGCAGGGAGCAGGTCAGGAGAAGCAGCATGTATGTCCCTCCAGTAAATATTAGCCAATATTAGCCCCGAGAGAAATTTAGGGATCTAGCTTTGTTTTTATTGGGAGCTCAGCACCTTGCCATGGATTTGGATCCATATGTTCATTACTACAAGAGTTTTATGCTAAAGCAACCATATAGCTCAGTAATAAGCCGTTTGTGCTTCCATTCTCACTTCCATTCATTAGATCAGACTGAACCCCTTGCCCAGAAAAGTGAAATGTAGGTGTTTGAAGGAGAAAACAGTTTAGCACAGCAGGGAGAACAGTGAATGCAGAGTCTTTTCTGTTCCTTATCCTGTTTCCCAAGACTCTCGACTCTTTCAGACAGAAAAAGTAATTTTTTATGCATTTCAGCCCTCATTACTCTCTGTTTCTTGTCACCTACAAGCAAATGGTAATTTTTAATGTCAAGGACTCAGTTTTGCAAGGCACAAAGTATATCCTGAAACACACACCTCCCTGTGGAGCTGATAGGAGGTAACAGTACCCAGTTTCACAGAGGAAGCTTTCAGGATTACCCTTCTGGTTTATTTTCACATCTGAAAAATGAATTATTTGTAGAATCCACACAAGAATTATTTCTCTGCTCTGACACGATCCTTCAGAATACTAAAGGACTCTTTACTCAATACATCCTGTGGGTCTCTGGATTTCCCTGACTGCTTAACTCATGGTGCAAAGCTTCTCATGAGATCTAGTCTGAGACACAAAACTCACTGGCATTCAATCCTGACTCTTACCAGACACAGAATTGGTGTTCATACACGAGCAAAGCAACAGTTTGAGGCCAAGAGCTATGCAGAGCAGGCAGCTTATGGAATTTCTTTTATTATGGGCACAGTCTGCTGCAATATGCTGCACCATTAAAGTGATGTATGGCAGCCCACAGATGTGCACGATACATCACTTCAGATTAGCTCCACTCTGCTGCCAGCTGCAAGAATGAGTTGTGCCTCTATTAGGTGTAAAAAGGCTACTCCAGATGCCAAAGCCATTCTACCTGTGGCATTCTACCACTGTAAGCTGACTTGTCTCCACTGAAAGAAGAGTATTACATGTGATTATAACAACTATATTGGCAGGGTTTTTACATAGCAAAGACGTATAACTTATGCCTTGTACAGAAATCTGTGTAAATACAGAGGAAACAACAAGATCCAGAGGATGCTCACGTGCGAAAATTAAACTCTTTCACTTTTTAAAGCTGAAAGGTCAAACCCTGTCTGTAACCACTCAGGCTTTCACAATTATCAGCAGAGGAAAGGAAGCCCTAGAGAAGCATCCACTCCATCTGACTTTCCCAGGATGAGGTGTCTCCCATTAAGGTGAGTGTCTCCCTCTTGACTACAGCAGGAGCCTGAATCCCAGCCCACGCTGAACATTTAACTGTGATATGACTAAAGTTTGAATTAATGAGTCCCTGCTAATCACACCCACAGGAAGGTTTCCAAACACTTCCCTGAGGCTGGAGACTGAGGGGAAAAAGGAGATGTGACTGTACTTGCACTTACACTAGTTTTTGTTAACCAGCCCAGGCAATGCCAGGGACAGAGTGGAGATTAGGGAGGGATGTACGTGCCTGGATTGTGTTCCTGTGCTCACACAGCTTCCCTGATGTCTAATGTTACAACCTCACCTGCTGCATTCAGTGCACAGCAGACATAAGACAGTTCATGCTCCTGCTTGGTGATATTCTAACCAGATGCCTTCAGCAGTGAAAACATCCATGCCTTTTCATTTTGGGAGGTAAATGTCCCAAACGTACCAGGAGGAACTGTTCCTTTTTAGTTACCTGCCTTCTTCTGCAAAGTTGCCTTTCTCAGGACAACTGGGACATCGAGGTGTCCCCTTCTGTCCCTCTAAAGCCATTTTACAGCTATTCTGATTTAAGGACGTTTTTCTGTCCTTTGGAAACTGTAATTCTAGTGAATAGAAATGCAAACACATTTATTAGTACAGTTTTGAGGCTGGGAAATCTTAATGAAAGGAGCTGGGTCAAACCTCTAACTCAGAAATATTTTTTCTTTCCTCCCCTCTTCCATCCTTGTCCCCTTTCTTTTCAAATCCTTCTCTTATTTTTCTTTCTTTCTGCTCCCTGTTAGGAGAAAAGTTCCCCTGCCTCTGCAGACTTATCCCCCAGCTCCCCGGGATGCTGTGGGGCAGCTGCGGAGCCATCCAGCTGTGCTCAGCAGCGGCAGGAGCCAGATGTGCGGTCCCCCCCCCGTTCCCCGGAGCATCCCCGCGGGCACTCACTCACCAGCGGGAGCAGCAGCCAACACAAACTTCGCATCCTCCGCAGCAGCCGCCGGGTCCTCCCGCTCCCTCCGCCCGTTGTGGTGCTGCCCAAAGCCGGGCTCAGCCCGCCCACACCTGCCCAAGACCCGCCCCGAGAGCCCCGCACCTCCCCGCAGAGCCCGCGTCCCTCCTGGGGGACCCCGACACCCCCCAGCATCCCCCCGGGATACTGGAGCCGCCTCCACGAACTTGTCCTCCCGCAAAACTGTGAGGAGCCGGAACACCGACTGGGCTCTCAGGGTGTTTTTGGAAGCAGAGATACTCTGTGAAAGAAGAGATGCTGAGTTCACCCCCCCTGCGGGTGGGGTCGTGTGTGTGGCTGGTGGGTGCAGGTTTTCCAAGGATCTGGGGTTTGAGTGGGTCTGGCAGTGTGGGATTCCCTTTGGGATTCTCAGAGATGGAGTTTTGGCATCCCCATCCTCTCAGCTGGAAAATTTTGAGCCAGGACAGAGTTTCCTCCATAACTTGCATAAGGTGTTTTTGGCCCTTGTGTTGCAAAGGTGCCTCGAATACAGCTTTATTTCTTAGTGCTTAGAAAGCTAAAGCTTTTTTTTGCCTACAGCTTGGTTTTGTTGGGTTTTTTTGTTTTGTTTTGTTTTTTTTTTTTTTAAATAAAATGTAGTAATTTTTTAAGTGTCAGGGTCCATAGGACCTGGTACTAGCTATGGGTTTTGCCACATTAAACACTGCACCAAACAATTTTCAGGACCTGGGAGAACCAAAACTATGAACATGACAAAAGCATTTTCTCTTGATAAGACTGAAGAGCTATTTCATTATTTCCCACTGGTCTTAAACACACAAGTTCTGTACAGTCAGAGGAGATTCAAGACTTGCCTACGTTACCCTAAAATAGGCATCCAGTACCACTAGAGGAAATATATATTTTTGCAGCTTTGTCCATTAGTGTATAATTCTCCTATATCTGGTTTTGCTGCTCTACCTAAATATTCCAGCTCTGCAGCATTTCATGCCTGTGTTCAATAAATGAGTCATGTCAGAGGTATCACCATTAATTCTCTCATTGTCCCCCTGACCAAACCACTCTGTTGTAGTGGGAATCCAGACAACCTGCATATTTGTGGACAACTGTATTAAAATGCTGAAATGTGAGTGTTTTGCATCAGGATGTCTTGCAAACCAAAGGAATTTGAGTCTAAACTAAAATATTATCCTCAAGCCCGTGCTGGAGAGGCAGTCATTTCTACAGCCTGCACAGAATAAAGAGGACAAAGGGATAGTTTTGTAGGATGACATTTGTAAACTAACTCTCATTTAACCTTCTCTTTTCTATATGTTTGTCTTTCATTAGTGCATGATGACATCTGATCATTTACCTTCACAGATAAGCCTCAAAAGCTACTTCAAAAATCAACTTTGTTATAAAATAAAGAGATTAAAATCTTTAAAAAATTAAAATAATTTGAGGTCTGATTTTGACTTTTTCCCCCATCTGTAATGTAGAAATTAAAGCTGTGGCCAATTCCCATTAGTCAATAAAGTGGTTCTTATCACACCAGAATAGTTTTTAGGATCCCACTCCAAAGCAGGCACCACATGGTATCAGGCAATTCCTAATTCTAATGCAAAGGAAAATGCAAAGGAGAGCACTATCAATACCCCCAAGGTAAGGACAGTTTATAATTCCTGAGTACACAAGATCATAGAGTAGCAGAATAATTTAGGTCAGGAGATGGAGATCTGGCCCCAGCCACCTCCCCTCAACACAGGTCAAATTTGAAAGTCAGGTCATGTTGCTCAGCAGTTTAGTTGCTGTGTTTCAAAAAGAAATTGCTCTCAGGAGTCACCTGTAATCACAAAAATGCAGTTGAATGAACATCACTGTGACATTCCAGTCCACAATATTTCAACTGGATTCTATTATTTGATGCCTCAAAGGTCACTAAAAATGAGGTCTTTTAGGTCCTCACAACCAGTATCTCACTTTGTGTGAACCACTTTTTGGGTAGTTTTTTTGTGTAGTTTCTTGGTATGAGTGTTCATGAGCAGTGTTTAGGAGAAGGCATTGCTTCACTGAGCAGACCTGGTTTCTCAGTGCTTCCTTCCTCATAGATTTTCTCTCCATCTCTTTTTCTATCTGATCTCCAATTGATCAGAAAAACAGGCCACATTCCCATCCTTGAGTTTTAAATTAATTAGCTGGAAATTCCTCTTGTGAGGGTATTTTTCCATGCTAATAAAGAAAACAAGGCCTGTCCTTGCTGGCTTTTTGTAACATCTCACCATAGTTAATGTTATAAACCTCACCTATTTTAAAGTTTCTAAGCCTATTTATATCCCTTTATGACTTTAAAGAGATCCTTTTATAAGCTAAACCCTTATTGACACTAAAAACTAATTTTTGTTCATCATGTTAATTTGCTCTATTCATTCTATTCTTTGTTATTTTTTGTCTGTACCAAAAAATGACCCAATAATGCAGGAAAGAATTACTTCTTTCTCATAATCTTTTTGTCTGCTTTAATGCATTTTGCTACTTTTTGTCACAGAATAATTCCTTTACTGATAAGCTGCCTTTAATTAAGCATTATTTTCTTTTTTTCCCCAAGAATTACGGGATAACTAATCAAAGATAAGGACAAACTTTGTTTTCCTGCTGCTCTACAACATCAACCTGGGCTCAAAATATAACTGATGTGCATAAAAATGTCCTCTTGTGAACATTGACAAGGTTTTGTGATGGCATGAAACTTAATCAATGAGCCAATAGACCTGAGATTCTTCCTAATCCCCATCATGGATATTCTGAATCAATTGATGCCATTAAATGAAAATTACTTGACATTTACTGAGCTGCTTAGAACCTTTGTAGAAGCTGGAGAATGGGTTTTCAATACCATATGTTACCTGAGTAAGGCGTTTTCATAACAAAAATCTTTCTGAAATGCAACTGCATTTCCTCTGAGTGCCTGTACAAGCACTTCTTTAGACAAGGAAAAGAGGGTGCACCAGCCCCACATGGCAGTATGAGCCATCAGCCAGAGAATAAAGGTGAATTTATTGACATCTCTAAACAATCCTTCAATAAATCTGACTAAAGATGCAAAACAAAAGGCCCTGGGAGAATGGGAAGAAGGCTGCTATTACTGACAGTACGTAATTCTGTGGTTGGATAGAACATGACATTACTGAGAAACAGATTGTGACTGTAATTAAAAGCAAAGCTCTGCTGTATTTAAAAAAGGAGGGTGCAAAAAAGGATAGAAGGTTTATTCCTGAGGATAATCCCTGTGAGGTGTTTGAGAGAGTGGAGTGAAAGCAGGAAGATAAAACAACTGAAGGAATGGGCTGGGTTTGGGACACTGGAAGGTAAAGCATTAAATATCAGACAAGTGCTTTGAACTGTATGAGGATATTTTGTCCAATTCTTGTTCTTTGTAAACTCTAGCTGTGTCATCTACTTACTGTTTTTCTTGCATAAAATTGACTCCTGCTGTGTCCTGGGGCTCTGACACCTTATGTGCCCATATTCTCTTATTTTTACTTGGCCTCGGGACACCACAGAAATATAGGCAGCCACAGACCCTTGCCTTGTGTGGATTCTGTCCCATATATTTTGATCTGTATACTTAATTTCACCCAAATATCTAAGATACTTTGTGAATTTGGAAAACATATCTGATTTGTACTCACCTACCACAATCATAGTTTTTAGACTCCTTTAAAAATAAAGTTTAATCTTTTCAGTATTTTTACTTAAAAAAGAATAAATCTGTCAGTGATTCCTCTCTATTTCTACTGTATCTTATTTGTGAATAAGAAAGTTATTTTTTGCCACCTAAGGGAAGTTGCTTTTCCCAGTGACACACAATGCAATCTTCATTCCTATTAATAGTCTCTAAAGAGTTGACAGAACAGCTGTTCCTGTCCTCAGAAATAGTTTGATGCTTTGTATTATTCATTTGTTTTCTTGCTTTCCTCTGGCCATTTCAACTCAATTTAAATTCTGTCTGTTGTTTGAGATGAGGAGAGCAACCCTGATTTTTATTCAGTAAGTGCAGTTTAAGACTAAACTTCCTCTCTTTATAAGGGCCAAGAAAAGATCCATGTTTCTCCCAGGTACAGTTTGAGAAAACGGAATGTGGGTAAACATGAGCAACCTACTTTTAACAACACAGCAATTCAATTACTGGTGTATACTGGTCTCTGCTTCCTTTAAGCTAAAAAGAGAGAATGATAGAATCCTAAAGTGGTTTGGCTTGGAAGGGACCTTAAAGATCATCTCATTCCAACCCCTTGTCATGGGCAGGGACACCTTCCACTATCCCAGGTTGCTCCAAGCCCCATCCAACCTGGCCTTGGACACTTCCAGGGATGGGGCAGCCACAGCTTCTCTGGGCACCCTGTGCCAGGGCCTCTCCACCAAAAGATCATCTTTTTTCCCGATCTTTCCCTCTGATTATCCCAATTTTTCTGCTGGTTGCAGAGGGGGCTCAGCCAGCTGGCTCATCTCACCCCCCTATAGTAGTACTTGTCTCATATAATTTCAGACATTAAGGATGGAAATGTGAACTGATTATTCAGATTATTTTCCCAATCACAGACACCGTTGAGTGCAATTTGCCTGGCACAATTTAGGTGTCTACAGAGGACAAGATAATCAGTCCCTCAGGGCATACTCCTCTCCACCATCTCTAAAAGGAGGGTAGGATGATTGCTGGGATGTAGATGTTTGCTTTAGGGCTGAAATTCCACACACCACACACATCAGGTTATGAATACCTAATCAGCCATCTCTCTGGATGGGTAAGCTGGAAAAGTGAACTCCCTCTGTGGTTAATTGCCAGTCTAAACTAATTAGCTAAGTTACCCTTACAGTTATGGGAATGACACGGAAAGTTCCTGTTAGAAACCCAATTGTACCGTGTTGTGGTGGGAAGTCCTGAGTCCTAAGCCCTCCTGTGTCTTTTAAGTGGCTTCAAAGGGAGGTGTGAGGTGGAGTTTGTTAAAGACATTGAGAAATTTGAATATAAATGTCAGTGACTAAATGCAAATTGGATGGATAAGACTCCTTTGGGGTCAATAACCATCTAAAACGGGACCTTCATTTAGTCCATTTAGTCCATTGGCCAAGATCCCCTATAACTTTATACACTTTAAGGCTGAATTAAGTTGCCCAACAAGAGGAGACCAGCACCAACTGAGATACCTCAGTCTGTTATCAGTGTGTATAAGTGTGTGCAGGGAGGTGTCAGAGGAGGGACCGAGCTCTGCTTGGTGGTGCCAAGAAATAGGACAAGAGGCCTTGGGCAGAAAATGATGGACACAAAGTTCCACCCGAACATGAGGAAGAACTTCTGCACTCTGAGAGTGACTGAGCACTGGAACAGGTTGCCCAGAGAGGGTGTGGAGTGTCCCTCACTAGAGATATTCAAAAGCCATCTGGACACAATCCTGAGTAAGGCGCTCTATGGATCCCTGCTTGAGCAAGGAGATTGGGCTACATGACCTCCAGGGGTCCCTCCCAAGCTTATCCATTCTCTGATTCTCTGATTTAACATTCACAGGACACAGAAACATGGGCACTGAAGGCATGGCAGGCTGAGGCTACCTGGTCAAATGGAACTAGATCTGTCCTTTGGACAAATGAGTCAAGATTTGAAATCAAATAAGAAAAATCCCAGCCAGACTAGATATTTGATTTAGGTTGATTTTTAATATTCATCTTCACTAAGATGAATTCTTTGCCATGTATATCTCAAAGATGATTTGAATTACAAAGTCTGGCTTCACTTCTTTACCTAAACCTGATTTTCACACCATCACGAACTGTTTTTCCTTAAGATACTAAAATTCTTGCATGGTTGTATCACCTCCTTGAAGATTCAGCTCCTCTATTTAAAGCACCCCCTTCAATCCCAAATTAAAAAAAAAAAGCAAAACTGGAGGAAGATTCTTATGAGATTTTTGTTTCTTACTTGTTGTAATGCTGTGTTTGCAAGAATCACATAACTAAATCTTATAGTACTCACAGTTGGACTCCCAATAAGAAAAGGTTTGTGTCTATGACTTCACACACATACTGTGACTCCCTTATTAAAGAACATGTAAAGAGTCACAAAGGTCCTTCTCCAGCTTTCTAAGTGTGATAAAATATTTGTTCATAAGAAAATATAGTTTCTGTAGTGATTTTAAACTGCATGGATGTTGAACAAGCATTATTTGAAACATGCTCTGGAAGGGTAAATGATAAGAAGAGCAGACCTGTGACAAGAACTGTGTCAGGAGGTCTGTGGGATCCACAGAACTTCTCTGCAATTTGCAAGCCAGAGTGCTCTGCTGCCCAAAATTGTGGTAGAACTGCTGTTGCTGTGCCTTCCTGTGTTACTTTTCACATTAAACACAAGGGAATGTGGTCAGTTCTGTTACGGGTACACACCAAGAGACAAACACATCTTTTCCTGAACAATGAACAAAAGACTGTCTTTCTCTCCACCACTAATTTTTCTGAAGAACAGCAAAGTTCTTGATGTGTTCCTGATCTTTCTGTCATTCAACATGACCTTCTTAGTGTCTCTTCCTATTCTCCCAGCTTTATGGAAATATCAGATTGTCCTCAGTTTAATCCAAACCCAAAATGATGGGAAGGGCTTTCTGAGAGTTGGATCAGGTCCAAAGTTTACATCTGCCCTGGCAAATCAAAACAGGCAAGGGCCATTCTGTGGCTGCAAGAGCAAGTGGTGCCCATGGATCTTGTCCCTATGGATAACTTCTCTTTTTCCCAGAAAAGCCCAGCCTCATCCTTGCAATCCTTTGGAAACAGAGCAATATAGGAAATGTGTCCACTACTGCTGCCCAGCAAGTGCCTCAGCCAAACACATCCATGTGTTTTGGGGGAATTTTAAGGGTGTGAACATATTCACAGAGGTTTTTAATGTCTAGAAGCAGCATCACTTTTGTGAGGAACAGCATAAAGAGGGTGATACACGAGTGTGACACAGAAATCTTATGTATGGGTTTGAAGATTTGGCCAATTCCTTAACAGTGATAGAACAGTGTAAAAAGACCCACCAGGAGGATGATTAGCTAAGAATTGATTGCCTTTTGATTAGCTAAGAAATGCACACAAAATAAGACTGCAGTATGTAAACACACTGATGGTTTTTAATCACCAGTTATTAGAAAAATAATGCAAAATATCTAAATAAAAATAAATACAAAGATGCAATCCTGATATGTATGCAACCACTGTTCCTCATTAATTAACTGCTAATTAATTAATTAATTCATGCCTGATCCTAGGAAGTAAGAGGTTCTTCTTCTTTTTATGTTGTATGTATTTACAGCTGAGCTGCTCATGTCAATAATTTTATTTATAATGAAAAAAGAAGAGGATACATGCTTAAGTATCTCTTTTTTATGAAATTTTTCTTATACTTTTATTTTACCATTAGGCCAATTGATCCTGTATACAATTGACTATATTTATAAAATAAATCCAACACATAAATCCTTTATGTGATCTATCCACTGGAGACACGTTATTCCAAATGCTGGCATTTTGTAAAAGGAGAATGGAAGAAAAATGAAATCATAACAGGAATCAAAGTCTTTCCTGTGAGGAAAACTTTGTGTCCTCAAGGCAAAGCACTGCAATCCTTGAGTGGAGGGAAATGAGTTGACTCAACTTCTGGGAGTGCAAAATGCTGTAGCTAAAGATTTCTGAGTCATGACCCTCACATGAGACACAATCAGGTCTAACAGGGATGAGAATTTTTTGTCGGTCTTCCAGCTCAAGTTGTAGTCATCAGAGCACTGGAATTTGCCCTAAAATGTAATTAGCTCAAGAAAACAGGAGGACCATCAATCTCTAAGATTAAACAGATAACTCTTTGGGGATGTAAGTAAAACATCAGCATCAGTGAACTCCCTTCAACAATTTGAACTGTGGAAAGAGAACTTTCCAAGCCAGGTTGGACAGGGCTTGGAGCAACCTGGTCCAGTGGAAGGTGTCCCTGCCCATGGTAGGAGGGTTGGAACAAGATGGTCTTTAAGGTCCCTTCCAACCCAAACCCTTCTGTGAATCTATTTTTTTAGGGTTAGGCTTTTATTTCATGTTAACACAAGTGTGGTGGCACCAAACATTCATCACCTTCTCTTCTGGTACAGAAGTGCAGGAGGAAAACCCCAGGAATATCCTCCAGGAACAGAACGATGAAACAAAGGAGAGTTTTCATACTACAAAATTTGTAAACTTGCAAAAGTTTAGCTGATCTGCAGTTGTCACTGTCATGGCATTCACAAGAAAATAGAAATCTTGATTTGATTCAAAGTGAGGATATTGTTTAAACATCTGGTAAATCACAGAGATGTTGCATCCTAGAATGGTTTGGTTTGAAGGGACCTTATAGATCACCTCATTCCACCCCCTGCCATGAGCAGGGACACCTTCCACCATCCCAGGTCGTTCCAAGCCCCATCCAACCTGGCCTTGGACACTTCCAGGAATGTGTTACAGTAAGTCAAAATACCATCTGGAATCAAAATTAAGTCTGCAGTTATTGCTTGAGTGAAATTCTGTTTTGAGCAAAGTTAACATTTCAGAATAATGGATTTTATATTTTATTACTGTACCTGCTACAATTTTTTGTCACTAAACCTCTTCTGTATTAACTCAACAACAGGATATAATAAGGGTAAGTGAATGCAATTTTGATTAGTGCTTGAAAAGTTATATTTTAAGAAAGGAGTAGCAGTGGAAGAAGAATTCCACATGAGATAATTCTGCAGCACAAGTGACAGTATTTGAATCCTGTCTAACAAATGGACCATTGCTTGATTTAGTAATTCTACACAATCAAAAGCCAACAACATGGATTTTTTCATAACCATGTAGGGGAAATACTGTTTTCTAGTTATGTTTTTGTAGAGCTTGCCCTTTGTTACTCTTATTTTTCTAGGGACCATTATAAATAACAAAAATAAGACTGTATGAAGAAGAAGAAAAAAAGACATCAAAAGTAATTTCTTTCCATTAAAAAAAATAAGGCAATTAAACCATAAGGCAATTTTCCTTCTTTGAGCCAGACCTGTGCAATAGTGAGTGTGTTGCATAATTATAGTCAGAGAATTAGGCTATTTCTTACAGGATAATATAATATTGTGTTGAATAATGTGAGAAAATTCTTATTGTAAATCCCCTGAAAAAAAGCTGCGTGAAAACCACCTCATCAGCTTTAGGCTGATCTATACCCAGGAACTCATGAATAGAATCTACATAAAATCTGTCTCAGCATTACAACTGATTTACACCAGGAGAAGGGGAATAAGCAGCAGTGTAAATGTGCTCTGAAGCACAGAAAAGGGAAAGTTTGAGACTTTAAGTGTGCCAAGATCCTATTGTATTAAATTCCTTTATTTGTGAACAACTCCTTTTTTTTTTTTAAAGACAGTTTTGTTTGTCTTCCTCTTCTTTCTCCAATAGTATTTCAAAACCAGTAAAAAATCTCTTGAGTTATGGTAGTCAGGCCAGAGAACATAAACCCATAAATTTCCCTTGAACGGGAATAATTCCATTTATATTTTTAACAGACAGTTTTCTGTACTGAGCAGTTAATTTATACTTATTCACTGAACCCCTTTCCTTGTAACTCAATTTTTTGTAAAGAGGTTTTAATTCTCCTGAATTAATTATCTGAAAACCTGGTGAATAATTCTTGCAATTTGACAAAATAACTGGGACTTGAAGCTTCAGGTACCTGGTACCTTTCCATGTTCTGACTTAGCTTCTGGTTTAAGTTTCTTGATGAAAAAATTGTAGTGATTAGTTTTATATTTGGAGGTTTTGTGTATACCTGAAGAGATCATGAAAGTCATTATTCCCCTACATTTTCTTTCTTTCTCTCCCAGGAAAAATAATAGTGAAAAATGAAATCAGAAAACAAGTGCATTGCAAAGTCCTTATATAACTGTGGTGAAAAAAATTTCTAATGATGCTTTAATCTGTAAGGAGAATTAAGATTTTTACACAGGGCACCTGAAATACCAGAAATTGAGGAGGAGGAGGGTGCAAACAGACCAAAAAAGCTGAAATCATCCCCACCCTTAAAAAACACCCAGTTTTAGTAGCAGTCAATATCAATTTATAGGGCCAAATGGATCAACAGGCATCCAAATGGGACCAGCTGAGCCTGACACGTGCTCAAAGTAATTGACTTATGTAACAAGTAATTAAACCCAGAATATTTTTCAGGAGATGCTGAGCTGCAAATTGCTGGAACTCAGCCAGGGCTTCTCGGAAGAACCACTGCATATTTTTCCTGCTCTTATGCCTTTACTGAGCTTTTTGCCACAGTCAGAGAAAAGAGTCAGCAGTTAATGCCCCAGTGCTGGGCTGTGCCACTGCTTTTCATGCTCTTTAGCTTTGGAAAGAAACAAACAAACAAAAAACCCAACCCAAAAACCAACAAGCCCATGCATTTTCTCATTTTAAACATTTCAGGACTGGAAGCTTGATTCCACTATTTAAATAAAAGCTCTTTGAGCAATAAATGTTTCATTGTTTGCCATTAAGAGACCCTGAATTTTTCTCTGAGATACTATTAAGGAAATAATAAAATAACAACACTCCTATTCACACTTGCTGCTAAATCTGAAACTCTTGATGGAAATATTAACCAGCAAATCAAATTACACTGAAGCAGAAGGTGGGTGACACAGAGTTTTCCACATTGTCATTTAATTCTTAGAATTGCTTTTGGGGCAGGGATATGAATCCTGAGAAGATACAGGATTACATCCCTGAGAACAGGTCTGCCCTGGGCACACATCCTCAAATCTTTTCTTGGAAGCTTCACCATCCTAATTCAGGTTGAACTGAACAGGTTATTAGTAGGTTATTTCTGCAGCCTCCCATTACAAGGGACATAACTATCACTTGTAAATATGATTCTTTTCCAAGAAGGACAGAAACAGCTCCCGTGGCCTCTGCTAATTAATAGATGGCAGCCAGATTGGTATCAAGGACTTAAATGTTTCCTCCTAATTCAGGTCCTAATGCTGTTATTACTGTTTCTCCTCCTGACAGTGGAGGCCTTATTATAGTAGAAAAGCTACCAAGGCAGAATCACCATAATTAAAAAGACATTTCAGGAAACACGAAGCAGCAAGAGGAAGATTGTCCTCTTTTGTGTTGGTTCAGTGTGAAAATACTTAGTGCTCTGAGGGGCTGGTGGTGTCCCCAAGGGGGGGGTTGTGGTGCTGGATAAACAGCAGAGAATTCAAGGGTCTGGTGAGGAGATTTTTAAAGGAGCTGAGACTGCAGATTCCCTGGATGCTACTCAGGATTGTGTCCCCCATGTCCCCGTCCATCTGCAGTGGGAGCTGACAGGGAGGTGGGTTGGCATCACCCCTCATTAATCAGCTTCTCTTCCCGTGGGAGATAAAGCTCTTACCTCTGCCAGGGAGCTGATTCCTGAATTCTGAGAGCCAGTGTTGTTGGCTGGGAAGGAAAAGAAAGAGAGTGTGGAAGTCAGGGCACCACTGAACTGAGAGTTTTGAAGTGGAGGAGCAGGAATAATTGATTTTTCATCTTTCTGTTAATTCTTATAAATGGAAAAGATGTATCTGGTTGGGTTTTTTACCTTCAAGGATACCAGTGAACCGAAAAAAACCCCAACAACCCAAACAAGCCAGAACAAATAGGAGTAGTTTTCATGG